>JAOTIZ010000201.1:32007919-32038510 GCA_027123425.1 Erythroxylum panamense | reverse complement strand
TTAAAAGGTAGTGTTTGATCGAGTACGCTACCCTCGCGGGTCACGGGCTTGGATATCACCGTCGATATCGGGTTCGGCTTTTCGCGGGAGTGGGGTGCTACAATAAATCATAGAATAGTGAACTAAATTGAACGATCTTAGTATCAATAGAGACTTAAGATATAAGAGAATAATTTGTTAGAAGGAAGTATTACCAAATTCCTTCACTTTCCTGATGAAAATAATTATGCAAAATGGACTCGAAAGTTTACCTTTAAACAAATCTAAGTTAATCAATTAAATGTGGATTTCCGAAGGATTATTATGATAAGATTAATGATTAGAAACCCGGAATTGTCATAAACATGCATTGTACATATTCAGTATACATGAATATGCATTAATGAATACATAATTATGCAATATTGCTGGGACTTCAAGGCAATAGTTGTTTGGAGCATACTGTGAGTAACCTAAGATGGTTTCACCTTATTGTTTTTTACATTATTGAACTATATTGCTATCTTATTGAACTGTACTGAATTGTGGTGTTGATTGTGTACTAGATTTCGGACAATATTTGTCCGAAGCGTTTTGATGCATGAGAATGATATTGGAAGTGTTGATTGAACATAAATGCGTATGCCTAAATGATTTTCTAATTCTTAACTGAAAAGTTGAATGTTGGACCTAGTCTGATGATTACTGCTATTGTGACTGTTACTGTAATTGATAATGTAACTGATATAATGTTATATTACATGCAAATAAAAGTGATTGAAATTGATAACTGAATTGTGACATGCACTTCATTCCAATGCATGTAATACAAAGGAGTCGTGACTGATGTTGTTACTGATACTGTCACTGATAAGAGCTTTAAACTCTTGCATATGTGGTTCGAGCCTATGGCTCACTATGATCAATGAGTCATAGACTGACTAACTGAGCCCGACAATTCAGGATACTGTAAAAGTACACAGTTACAACAATATAAAAATGAATGTGAGTCTCATACATATCGCATCAGCATATAGTTTGAATTCATTGAATGTTTTGCAAAGCTGTGTGAATGTCGTTATATGATTGAACTGTTTAACTGAGAAATGATTTATTTGTGATAGTATTTGATACTTGTCAAGTGGATTTGAACTGCATGATTATTTACTATAATTGATTTTGTTTTATGATATGAGTGAATCATCGAGAATGGTTACTCCGCTGAGTTCGTAAAACTCATCAAAATTGCACCATTGCTTTTTAGGTTCGAGAGTAAGACTACCTAACTTCTAAGACTTCATAGAAGCATATTTTGTGCAACTGTTATAATCAAATTTGGCTCAAAGGTCGGTCAGTTGGGATCGAGGACATAGTTGTTTCTTTCGAGTTTATAATATTCGGTGTGTACTGAGTTGTTTATGTTCATAGGACAATGTTGTATAAATATTGATGATATTGTATTATATGAAACAATGTAAATTATGATTTTTGATATGATATGATAACATTTTAGATTTTAGCAATTATGTGATTGATACTTTAATTTATGATGTCATGTTATGTACAATAAAGATGATATAATTAACATCATTTCTGTCAAGCATGTACATTTGTATTCGATGAATGCACGTGCGTATATAAGATAAGAATGGGATGTTACATATTATTATTAAATCTAAAGAGTCATACAAAATTTAAACTCAACTGTTACTATTGAGATCTGACTTAAACTAATTTTAAATTTAAAAAATAAAAAATAATATTTTTTTATGTGTATCAAGTCTTGAATCAGGTCAAGCCTGAGTCAAACCCCGACTGGAGACCTAATTTCAAGCTAAGCTAAACCCGAGTCAAGTCAAGCCCGAGTCAAGTCCAAATTGAAGAGCTAATTTCAAGCTAATCCAAACCCAATTGTCAATCTTTAGGAATGGTCTGGCTCGTCGAGGAAGAGTTTCAATATTCTACCAAGAATGAATGAATAAGGTTTTCTCAGAGTTCTATTAATTTTTCAATTGAGTCCGTTGGTTAACTGTAAATTATTATTTTATTAAGTAATTTATTTAATATATAATTAATAAGTTCTTACACATTCTTAATAATTCATATAAAATACTATTAAAAATAGTAAATTTGCGGTTTTCCTCATCAAAAAATAAAAAATAAAAATGTATTCTATAGGAATATCGAAGACTAATGAAATTAAACAATATTAACGACGCTGTGATACAATATATCCAAAAAAGTAGTGTTAATTTTTAATATAGTATAATATTAAATACTAAACACTAAATGTCAAATACCAAATATTTTTAAAATATTTTTAAATTATAAAATAATATCTTAATTTTTATACAGTTATAGTCTAATCTCTTATTATAATTAAAATATTTTAAATTTTATCTTTATCTCAATTTATTAAGATTTAACATATAAAAGTTTTATCTTTAAAAATATGTATATATTTTTTTCAATTTAATTTTTCAAACTTTTGTTTAATTTATAATCCTTATCAATAAGACCTCCATCTTTTTACGGTTAATAAAAATTTTTAATATTCTATTTTTACTATTTTATAATAATTAAACATTTAGCCGATCGGTTGATTCAACCGTAAAAATCTTAATTGTTCAACTTTTCAATTCAATTTACTTTTGTAACTCTTATTATTAACAACTTATCTTATTAATTAATCGGTCAATTCTAATAAATTAATAAATTTTTATAAATAAAAATAAATAAATATTTTTTTGTGATCAAATTTTAAATTCTTAAATAAGTAAGACCACTTTTTTCAATCATATTTTAACTTCTTTAGTTTTATTAAAATTTAGCCGATTTTATCCATGTCTAATACCGATTTTATCATGATCTAATTATTAAAAACTTATTGATTAATCGGTCAATTTTAATAAATTAATAAATTTTTATAAATCAAAATAAATAAATAAATAAAAATTTTATGATTAAATTTTAAATTTTTAAATAAGACCGACCATTTTTTAATCATATTTAAAAAATTTTAATTTCATTAAAATTTTGGTCGATTTTATCACGAGCTGATACCTAGTGAACCTTTTAAAGCTTTAATTAGTTCGGTTTTTAAAATATTACTATTTTATACACGAAAATACAAAGCATTATCAAATTTAAGTGTGCTTGTTCTACTTGTTCAATGTATATGAATATATATGGTAGAATCCAGTTATTGACAAGTAGAGTACATTGCTTGAAATTGCATAATTTATCAACTGAGTTGGAGGACTAGGCGTTGAAAAGAAAAGAATAAAGGAATATTGATTAAACCAGAAGAGAAACTAATACATATCCTGACAGTCCTAATCAACCAAATGGCCTGAAGAAGAGGGGAAAAATGGCGGCCGTTGGATGAAATGCACATACATTGTGTGCATATATATATATATATATATAGATGAGAGGGGTTGGCTTCGTACAGGGACAGCTATAAAAATCACAACTTCCATCTCTATGAGGGAAACCTATAGTATTTACTTACATAGATTGAACAAGTTGACGTAGGAGAAGCAGTGGCAACAGCTTTCTGCAATAAAACTGGGATGAAACAAGTAGGTCTGCTGCAGCCGATGGCTTGGAGGGAGCTCTTCCGGCAACGGCAGGTGGAACTGCATGCCCTCCAGGAGTTCTTTGCTGCTCATTTGTCGGCAATGGGTTTACGGTTGTCCCGTTGGGAGCAAGGGGCATACTTCTATCGTCATTTCCGTCACCTGCACAAGTGGATTGATTGGTGAAATTGACAGTAAAGTATTGTTTCCCCTGATCTCCAACTTGGAGTGAAAAAGGAAGAGGATTTTGAACTCACAAGTAGAATGTGACCATCTTAACTTCAGATTTTCCCGATCAAACACAACTCGATATCCCGTCATAAAATTTTCTGCACGAGATTTTCTCATTAGAATGAAGTACGTGAGGCACAGATTGAGTTCGAGGAAGGATCAGGGTGGGAACCGAAAAGTTAGCATGATTACCTCCAATTGTGCCAATATCTCCATCAGCTGGCTGAATAGCCAAACAAAACCCTGTCATTCCCTGCACAGTAAGGCCATTACAATTTAGATTCGCATACACCAGCAACCCTCGTTGTTCGATCAACTATTTCGGTATCACCGCCACCAGGATGGGGAATAACCAAACCTATGACATGCTAGACGGTCATATAAACCGGTAAACCTGTATCCGAAAGTACGTTACCCATTCAGATACAAACCGTCTACAAATTACTTCATGGATATGCTCCAAAATGGTTTTAGAAGATTAGTCAACCTTTTAAATCTGATGCCATAATCTCTACTATGTATTCTTAACCATGATTTTGAACATAACATTTCAACCCAAGTCATTGGACGATGTTACAACCATGATAACCTAGAAAATCATTATTACTAGAAGGAAAGATAAGAACAACTTGAATCACCACTTTGAACTCCGCTCTCTCTTACCTGCATGCCATAAATCACAAAAATGGGATTCTGAACAATAAAGCTATTGTTTAGCGGGAACATGAGCTTCACCGTGGGAATATTGGGCAAGTTCTCCGAACTGTTAACAAAGATTCATCTCAATGTTAGACGGTATGACAGATGCATACAAAAGAAGCCACATGCAGAGAGAAAAAACAGAGCCGGTTCCCTTTTCTATTTTCAGAAAAGTAGAGAACAGAAGGGTCGAAGGGAAGAAACTCTAGTGGTGCTTTTTATGTCGAGAAAAGTCACCTGGACTTGTAGCAATACTTCCATGGATAGCCTTGAAAACTAGAGATTGTAGCATTCACTTGTTTGTCAAACTGTTAAATTCAGCATGTAATATTAGGCAGTTACAGAATCACTCCACATGTTTAGTTGAATGTTATTTCAGTACCTCCTCGGCAATTCTTTCATATATGTCATTAGGTAGAAACGTAAATGATGAGCCGCTATCGATCAGTGCTCTGAAGCTTGTCTGCTCAGGACAAGAATTGGTAACACAACAGGCCTCCACCCCAACAATGTATGTTGAACTGAATCAGATAACCTTATGAAGATCAGAACTTTAAGCATCTTAAGGAAAAATCAAATTAGCCAAAAAGCTTGCACTGATAAAAACCACGTAAACATGTAAAACACCATTCATACTAATTCTCATTTAAGGTCAGAAATGGAGTAGATTGCTGAATAGCTGGCCCCAGATCACCGAAAAGAATTCTCCCAGAGTCATCCTCATCAAAGCACAACGAGAAAGAGTTCCTGACCAACCCTGCTTTAGCAAGAAAACTTGGCACTGAAACTGCACTAAGTCCCAAACCCATCAGTCCATCAGGAGCAACTCCATCCAGGTAACCACCACTTTGCCTCATGCCACATCTGTCAAGAGATAACCAAAGATGGGTAACTAATGAAAAAATTAAAGACTAGAAGGAAATAACTTCTTTGCTCCTTTGGTAAACTTTCTAAATACATTATCGAAACTTTGACTCAAAATTATAATGAGGCAGGAGTGAAACACACCCAATGATCACTGAAGCCTGGACAGAGGTTTTCACAAAGTCACTTTTTGATACAAGATGTATCATGTCCTCAACCAGTAATCCAGAACTTGACGTATTATCAGCATAATAATCGATTGTGTAAGGGCAAGGTAGGTTTGGGCTTTGGCATTTTGAACCCAGCGCACATAACTCATGGCTGCAAGATAGATGCTTGCTGGTGCTTGAGTGAGAAGGACTATATTCACTTAGATCTCTGTCCTGCAGAATAGATGCTCCAAACACGACGGAGCACCTGCCAAATCAATCATCGGAAATAAGCGCTAAACCCGTTCCCGTAATTTAACAATGGCACTAATCCTTTAAAGTTCACATCTTTTTTTCTTTTCTGACGAAAAGGGGGTGTTAAACAATAGAAAAGACATCATATTCTAGCCTATTAATAGCTCATGGCACACTCAGATGTCCATTTTGAAGCATCAATCAACTTAGCATAGAGCTTTCACTGATCATCACTCTCAATTTCAGACAGAATTGAGACACAAAAAGAATAAAGTTAGGCAAAAAAGCAAGTTCGGAGAGGAAACAATGGGGTACCAGCGTGTTATAGTAGCTAGCAGAAAGGGGTGCACATTGCACACAGTCGCAAGGAAGCCATAGTAGATCACTCCCAGCATCCAATGCAACCAGAAAAGAAGTTTTGGGTGTCCCTATATCAATCCAAGTATAGTGCAACCTGCAAAACAGAAAAGAGAAAATCCATGTATACTAAAAAAGCATACAAGAACAAAAAGATTGAAGCTTTATGATTGTTTGTTGAATTTCACCATCCAAAGTTGTTGCCAAGAGACATAGTTTTGCTGCCTTGAGAAGGGAAAAGAGACTGATAAGTTGGTCCCAGCTTCATCTTCTGTCTCTGCAAGTCACTGCTCATAAGCATCCTGTAATACTCCACGCTCTTCTTCTCCGGCCACGCGCCGCCATCCAAAACCCTGAGTGACTTCGCCTCGTCGGAGAAGCGGTGAATCAGGCGGGAGGAGAAGCTCATTTCCAAACTTCCCTCCACCAGATAAGCAGCAATTAGCACTAGAAGCAGAGATCCAGCCTCTGCCATAAGGGATCGGAAGAGAGAAAGAGCGGGTGTACACGTAAGAGCTTTGTGGCTAAGGGACAAAGTGGTGTTTTTGTTGGTGAAAAGTATTATTTCCTGCTCTCTCGAGACCCCAAAATTGGATTTACCATTGAGTATTGACAAGCTTAAGTTATACTCATTTAACTCTCAACTTTCTGGTCTCTCTCCCTCTATCAAACAAGTGTTCCACAAGCATTCAAGTGCATTGCTTAGGATTCATTATTAAAGTGGTGGTCGGCAAGTGGTGGCATACAACTAAAAGGTAAAAAGAAAAACAAGACAAAAGTGACATAAGGTTCATGTACCATATTGGGTTGAGTTGAATTGGGTCGGACCTCTAAAAATTACAACGTCATTTTAAATTTTTTATAAAATAATATTATCCAAGATATGTAATTTTATAGTATTTTCTGGACACAATACATACGAGTTTATTGAAAATAGTCTCTCTACTAAGTAGTGATAAAATTGAGTACTATTAAACCTTTTCAAACCCTATACTTTAGGGGGACTTCAATTGGATATTAATGATGATAAATATTCGAGCCTCAAATTAATTTTGTAGGTCTAAGCATAATATAACGTCTGATTTGATCATATTTTAATTATTAACTTCGAGTCGAACCAAATTAATTCAGAATATGATATTTAGCTCCAATAATGAATTTAATTTTCATTATTAGTTACCAGTGAAAATTATATATATATATATATTGTCACTTTAATTTAAGTTATTAAAATATATAATTTATGAATTATTACATATATTTGATAGTTTATTTAATGTGAATCCAATTCCTGGAAATTGCAGATTCTCCTAATGTAAAAGGAAAAAGAACATAAAAGACAACTTTTCACTTCTGCTTGCATTGGATTCTGGTGGGTGTAGTGGTCTACTCCTGTGGATTCCCTGTGACTGAGTGCAATGCACACACCCTCTTGTCGAATCTACCCAGATTCAACTCTCCCTACTTTTATCCGAAAGTTTGGTGAAAAGTTGCATTAAAGGGCAGTGTCACTTGTGAAAATTCTGTGCTACAATCAAGTTTTCCAGGTAATTGACAAAGTTTTACATGCTTATACGTACATATGTATAAATGTATATATACTTTGCAATTGAAATGATAATGCAGAGAATTTGCATGACTGGAAGTAAACAATACGAGCAAATATGTCCAAATTTGATCCAGAAAGCAATATTATCATTATAATTCAGATTGACAAGCACACAACTATTGGTACAAAAATTACAGAGAGCTTTGACTGTTCATGTTCTTTCCAGGAAATTAAAAAGAAAAAGAAAAGAATCCAGGTTACCAAAAAATGGGGTTTGACAAATGACTATTTCACAACATCCTCAAAACATCTACAAGAACATATGGAGATCTCTGGCACAAATATTTACACTGTAGGGAAAGAAATATATATTGACATGTATGCTCCAGCCCCTAAAAATTTCAATTTGCAGAAGTGGTGATTGTTATTTTCCTGAACAGTAATTACTTGTTAGACCACTGGAATTCAATTTCCAGGTTTCTGGAGGGTCCACTTTTGCTTTCTGGCAACAGAGTGTACTCCCCGGCGACGTGCCCTAGCATTACAACCCGATCAATTTGGATTGTTACTTTGCCAAAAGAGCTCTGTCATTGGATCGGAAGAGATAAGTTTGTAACAGAAATTCATCAAAGATTAAGAACACATTTATCGACTTCAATCCTTAGTCTATGAAAAAAGAGTTCCAATTGATCTTTACCTTTCCCATTTTGCTTTTATTTTTGCAAGAAATGTGTAGCTTCTGGCCTTTTGGAGGACTCTCAAAGGTCCAAGCAAAGCTCTCATCCCACTCTGGATTAGGACCAGTTGATATAACCTAAGAAGTACAGACATGGATCAACAAAATAAGGACAAGTAGTTCAGGCATTTCCCAGTTTCACTTTGCAGAAAATAATGAGATTGGAAAGAGATTTCCCCTCCTTTGGATCACAATTGAAATTCAAGGATATTGAAAGTGAACATAGTCTGTTACCTTTGTTTGCCTCGGCGGAGTGTTGCCCAGGGTAAGCTTGCAAAACACACTTGGATTTCCTACTGACTGTTTCATGTTATTTCCACGTTTGATGATGACCACCAGTGTTCCTGGCAAACATTGGAGGAGAAATTCAGCCTTCTCCTGAAACCGCGGCGGTCCAGACTGTATCAAGTACTGCAACAATGGAATTGCATCTGCAGCGGCAATGGATTGAGATCTAGAAACTTCGGCTGGACAGGCTGACCAAGCTTGTCTAAGAAGGAAAAGTGCATCCAAAGCAGCTTCTTGAGTTGCTTCTGAGCCTGTCTTGAGAGATGTTACCAGATGAGGTATACTGAGTGTAGCTGGTTCCGTGGCTCTCAAGCGAGGGAAGTTACTGAAGAGAGAATTCAGTGCTTTCAGATATTCCTCATTCACTGTTCCGGTGGCCCATAGATCTTTTTCAATAGCAGCTGCATGACCAAATAGATAATCATTGGAGAATCGAATTAGTAATCGATCTCAATACAGTAATCTATGCATCCCCTCCATACGAATCATAAAACTATCTTTGTTTTTGTGGTCTCTGATAAGCTAGGAAAACAAACAAGACAATTTCTTTTACCAAAATAATCTCAAAACTTAGAGGACAAGTTAAACACACATTTAAAAAACCTTTGAAGAGTCAATCTCAAGCAAGAATTCCATGACAAATCCCAATAAGTTAGTAATGCAAGATGTCAAAATAAAAAATGATCAACTTGATGCCTGAAAGTTGACTAACTCACGCGCAGAACATTGATATACTTACCAGTTATGGCTCTGACAGTTTCACTGGAAGCATACTCTTGAATAGTATGATTAGAGAAGAGAAGTTTTATAAACATTGCAGCCTGGACAGACGTATCTGGATCACTTGAGCCTATGAGATCCAAGACAACCTGAACGCCACCAGCCTCTGCAACTGCTCTTTTATTGGAGCGGCTGTACATAACAAGATTTTGCAAAGCACATATTGCTACAACTTTCATTTCCTCTGTAGGTTGCTCTTCGAGTACATTGACAAGAGCACGACAAGCTGAAACTGCATCAGAACTTCGAGCCAGACTCTCATTCTGGAACAAGTCTCCAAGAGCCAATGTGGCCAACAATCTTGCTTGCTGAGCTTGGGTTTGCGGATCCAATAGGTACTGGGAGAGTGGCAAGATTGCAGATTTGGTTGCTTTTGATTCTCTGATTTTCACATTGTTGAGTAACACTTCCAGAAGCCTCGCTGCTGTTTCCTCACATTGATGACTTCTTAAAAGTTCCAAAAGAGCCTCTATGGCACCACTCTCAGCCATTGCTTCAGCACTGGTTCCATCATCACTTTCTAATACCAGAAGAGCATTCAATGCCCCAATAACAGTGGTCTCCATTCCAGACCGTAGCAATCTTACCAATACAGCAACTGGCACCTCCAAATAGAATTCAGAACTAAACTGAAGAATGCTACTTAAGACTGAAGCAGCAGATTCCCACAATGTATGAGGGAGAGAAGGATCAGCTTGCAATATCACTTTTGACAGCTCACCAACACCACCTTCCTTGGCAATCTCATTTGGCCATATTAGTGCAATGCTAACAAGAGCCTTAACAGCTCTTTGCTGCAAGATGTGTATGCCAGAACCAAGAACTCTTACGAGGGGACCAATCACTTGTTGAGTCACCGAATCCTTCTGAAGATGCTCTTCTAAAAGTAAATGCGAGAGAAGCTCGGCTGCCAACTGTTGCACTGCTGGAGCAGGGGAATCAAGCATGGGGATAAGTGGCTCAATTACTTGGTGAGAAGTGAGGGTATAGTCAGCACGGCATTGTGGATGCTCCAATATATTGACAAGAACCTGTAATGCACTATGCTGCCCGTCAGGGCCAATTTCAGGCCTTGTCAGAAGGAGGAAAAGGGGCTCAACCACTTTAGCAGCAGATGGTCCTTTTGCAATGCTGGCATTATTGGTCAATATTCTGAGCAATTCTGAAAATGCAGCACAGAGATAGTCTGGTGCTTCATGGAGGATATCAAGTATACTTTCAATCACTCCAGCATTTACCATTTCCATTTTGCAAGCCGGCCTGTCTTTCCCCAACTTCACAAGTGCTCTAGAAATAGATTCATGAAGCATATAATTTCTACCATATAGGAGAGCAACAAGAGGAACTACCGCGCCATGAGCTGCAACTAACTCAGCCAGTTGTTCATCATCAACAAGTTTGTCCAGTGCACGGACAACTGAATGTTGAGCAGGACTATACTCAGTCACAAGGAGAGAGACCAGCGGTTCAACACAGCGTGCAGCTCCAAGCGTTGACCTTATTCTCGTATTTCCAAATAGTACACCACACAATTCTGCAGCATCCCCCTTCAGGTCCATTGAACAATTTGATGAGAGGATCTTGCAAAGCACATCTACTGCATTCATTTCAACATCTGCAACTGCAAGGGCTCGTGATGGGTTTTCACTTAATAACCTGACCAATGCAGCAATAGCAGCATGCTGCTCTTTCTCCAGACCAGTATTAAGAATTTCAACTAAGGGCTGGACAGCTTGTCTGGCAGTGTCTGCATTCCTAATGTGGTCTGCTGAAAAAAGGCTTTCCAATGCTTTAGCAGCACTGTGCCTTGCACCTCTTCCACCCAAGCGCAAAACTGCAACAAGTTGACTGACAGCACCAAAGGCAGCTTCATGTCTTCGAATTTCAGCATTGCCAAATAGGATTCCTAAAAGATCAGTTGCAGCTTCTTCAGTTGCATCTTGAGGACCAAGAGAAAGATACTTGGTTAGTGCTTCCAAAGCCCCTGATTCTACCATTACATTCTTGTTTGGCTGACAATCTTTTGCAAGCTGAGTCAAAAGTCCTAATGCTAGAAAAGGTGCACCAGGACGATCAGGAATAGGCTTAAGTAGATCGACAAGGGCAGGAATTGCTTTTCGGGAAGTTGCACCAACCCTTATGTCTTCAACTCTGAACAACCTCTCAAGAGCAACTTGATCAGGATATCGTGCTAGAGAAAACTCCTCTGACAGCTCAAGAAGGTCACATATATCCCCATCAGCACAGCCAAGTAAGGAGATAAGACCACCAGCTGCACCAGAATTTGCAACAGATAAAAGAGTTCCCCTACTACCATTACACACCAGACTTGCTATTGCTTGTGCAGCAAAATATCTGTTTGCAGACTCTTCTGATTTCAACAAGTTTGAAAGTATTGGTATAGCTTTCATCGTTGCATGTGCTCGTATAATATCTCTGTCTTGAAAGAGGATTGCCAGCAGTAGTGCAAAAATCCATATGCTGCTATCTTCACCGAAATCACTCTGCATGAACAACCATGGACAAAAGAAAACAAATTTGATGTAATTAACTTGAAAATACAGTACAAATGCTTTCTATAGCATGAATCATATGTCAAGATTTTTAATACTGACAACCTTCAGAGAAGAGGATACATAACAAGAAAAGTTCTTCAGTTTTGGTTTTTGTGTTTAAGACAAAAAGGACGAAAAGGAAGATAGGGAAGAAGGATTGAATACCTGACTATATTGCAAGAGACAACTGGAGATTTTTTCATTGAGGACTTCTATTGCCCCAGCTTCCATTATCACAACTTTACTTTTCTCATCATGACAAGCAAGAACTGAGAGTAGCCAAACTGCCAAGCTACATCCATGAATTACTGATGTTCCATTGTTGGCTTCACTGTTGCCTCCCTCCTCCTTAGAATGCCTCGAGATGCTAATTATTTCCTTATCATCACTTTGATTTCCTGAAGCAGAGATCTCCATGGAATTAAGCATCATAACAAGTGATTGAATAAGATGACTACAGGCATTTGATTGATTTAAGTCTTCCACCAATCTCTGAGGGCTGACTTTTGCAGCACAAATAAGAAGTGCAGCTCCCCCAAGTTTGACC
Organism: Erythroxylum panamense; assembly: GCA_027123425.1. Taxonomy (NCBI): domain Eukaryota; kingdom Viridiplantae; phylum Streptophyta; class Magnoliopsida; order Malpighiales; family Erythroxylaceae; genus Erythroxylum; species Erythroxylum panamense. The sequence continues at coordinate 32,025,940 of JAOTIZ010000201.1, read as the reverse complement.
TTTTGGTTTGTAGAATTGATAACACGTCGAGCGACTGACGACATACATTCAGCTGAACTAGAAACTGTCTCTCCCAAGACGACAGGCTGATCCCGGCAAAGTCGTGATAATATTTCAACAGCTTGATCCTGCAACACCGGTGTTGCATAAGCAATTGATGAAACTATAGGAGTTATACTTCTTGGAAATTCAGCTAATACTGCCCATGCAGGTCTAACATTCCCACTAGTTCCCTCTGAACTTGACAGAATAGCAAGTGCACCTAGTGCTTCTGATAAGGCAACAGATCCACCATCAGCAGATTCTAGGAAAGAGACTAATGCAAGGACAGTTCCAGCACGATTGACACAATCAATTACAGCATTATCAATTTTGTGAGAACGGAACAGGCGAGTAATAGCTGCTGCTGCATGTGTCTTTCCAGAAACCGTGCCTTCACGCAGAATCCTAGTAGCAGGCAGAATAATTTCTTCAGGGATTGCTCTCTCTGAAGCTTCACTATCCAAAATAAGGTTTGCCAGGGCACATGTTGCCTGCTCTGCTACTTCTGAAGTTGAAGAGTTGGTGAGTGTAACTAGGGGAGACAATGCATCTCGAGCAACAGCAGCAACATCTCTGTTCTCTTTAATTGAAAGAAATATGGCAGCAATGCAATGAGACGACTCCACCAAGATGTTTTCTGACTCAGCATTTAGCAATTTCATCACAGACCAGAAAGTTTTAATTGCAATGCCACTTTCCCGCAAGTCCTTTCTGATCTCAAAGATCCCTGCCAAAGCCGACGCAGACTTGGCCTGAGTCTCTTCTTTAGTAGAGTTCAATATCTTAATCATTGTCTCAATTGCATCATTTGCAGCACTACCTTCCCTCAATATATCACTCAAGGGAACCACAGAAAGCATACTTTTCAAAGCATCCAGAACATAAACCTTTGATTCAGGTAGGTCACTGGTTAATAATGCAGTGAGTTGGCTGATAGTTGCTCTATCAGATTTATGGATCAAATGGTTTAGAGTCTTTGCGGCAATTTCTTTTCCATTGGGGCTACCATTCTTCAGTAGCCATAATAATGCAGGAACAGCATCAGCACTTTCAACACATGCACGTATATCTTCACTATGGTTGCATAGGTTCCTCAGGATTGTTGCAGAATCTTCCTTGGCTTTAGCAGATCCTGTTTCTAGTATTTGAACGAGTGGAGGTATACCACCAGCAGCAGTGATGGCCCACTTACTTTCATCATTTTCATTAGATAGAAGGCAAAGCAATGCAACTGCACATTCCTGCTGCTGCTCTGAGGACAGTCCAAGAAGAGATATCAATAATTGAACACCTTCACGTCCCTGAAGTGCACGCCACAAGCTCCCTTCACTGTTGCAAAGTGTGAGGAGAGCTCTTATAAGCTCATCCTGAACTTCATTTGCAGCCATTGTGATCAAACCAACTAGTAATCTTTTAGCTTCAGAATTTGCAAGTTTAGTTGAGAGTATGCTATTACCATACAAACTGGCCAATGCTTCTATAGTTCGTTCTTGGACGAGAAATGGCACACGAGGCTTGAACTGCCTAACCAAAGTCTGCTCTATGGCTGTAGGGTCTGATGCCCTTGTTGATTCAGCTTTGCTGTCATAGATCATGAGAGCTGAAGCTAAGGCCCCCAAAGTGTCTGCTGTCTGGGCAGATGATGAGCATGATTCCAGGCTTTGTCCAAGGCTTGTGATGACATATGATAAACCACCAGAAATGTTAGCAAGAGCACACATTGCATTCTCCTGCAAAGCCTGTGCATACTCACCCTGCATGAATTCTTTTGATGGAGCTATAGTAGCATTTATCAAGGCTGGAATACCATTGGAATTTGCTATCTCCTTTCTGGCTTCTTTACACTGAGAAGAAAGAGACTTAAGAGCACCTGCAGCTTCTGCTCTAACAGAAGCTTCATTACCAGGTCCCAATAACTTGAGAAGTTGTTTAGTAGCATCTGCAGCCAATATTTTAGCACAAACTGATGCATCCTCCACCATCATACATGCAAGAAGAAAGCATACGTTAGCTTGGGTCCCTGACTGGCCTGCTGTGAGCAACTTCACTAGTATATCCACTCCACCAGCTTGAATCGTTGCAGACCAAAATCCCTCAGTGCTGCTAGAGAGGTTTTTAAGTGCTCCAGTCAACAAATTGTCAACTAGGTTGCCAGTTTTCAGCCCACTTTGAAGCAGCCCCCAAAGCACTGGAACAACTCCTTCGGTTGAAAAAATTTTAGACCCAACGTGATCCTTAGCCCCATCTTGAGAAACTGCATATATTGTCTTTGCTGCTGCAATTTGACCTTCTGCAGAGCTTGACTTAAGAAGTCCAAGCAATGGCGGAATGCATCCTCCAAGCAACACTTTTACTCTCAGTTCATTCTCCTTGCAGAGAGAACCTAAAACAGTAGCAGCCTGTATTTTTACTCCCAGTGTTCCTGAACGGAGCAGAGAAACAAGTACGGGAACTGCTTGAGAGTGAGACCCAACAGCACTAAAGGCACTTTCACGTGTTTCAATAAGATCTAGCAACTGTCTTAAGGAAAATTCTTTCTCTTGTGCAGATGAAGAATTTTGACGCAATTGCTCAATGCATTGTGCAACACTGGCCAATGTGCCATCTGGGTCCTCCATGCTACTACTACGATCTCTGCAGATGATTTAAGAATGTTATTTTCTCACATAAAGTTATATCAAAAGTCTCTTACTTAGCACCTTATGAAATTGGAATGAACATAAGCTGAATGCTTTTGGTTTGTTTAATTGTGTACTTTTGTTTTGTTATATTAGGAAAGGAAATATATTTTCGTGGCATAATGCACCTTCTGACATCAAACATAAAAGTTTGAATATGAAGTATTTCAAAATCATAGAAAATCTACTCATCTAATGATCACTAGGCATCCAGTGCCATGGTTCCGGTAAATTTCTAGCTCAAATAATAACCATTTTCAAAACAACCCCACAACTGAATCATTACAAATTCAGAGCGTTAACAACCATTTAGATTAAACATATACAGAGATTTAATTGGCACTTTATGGCTCAGAAAGTGTAGTTTTAAGTGTTTACATCACAGAGATTACATATTTCCTACTCATGTGGACTTCTACGCAAAGGCATGTGGTACCTTTACTGACTAAATAAGGAAAGGATATTTGATAGAAGTCTAGTTTTTAGCACTAGAGTAAATCTGTATTATTGAATGAAAAAGTACTATATATTGCTAATACAGTGGTGATTCTAAGAAACACCCCCAGAGCTGAATGCTCCTCAGAAAGAACAATCTCCTTTCTGCCTCCAATGACTTTTCCTCCCCTCTCCCCTTTTTTTCCCCCAGCTTCTCAGCCTAAAAATCACCTAGTCCCCAAAACATTCTGTTTTGCCAACTCAGCCCATAACTAACTAACTCCCCTCTACACCTTCTTTCTTTCTCCTCGTGTATACTCTCCATATCCTAGGCTTATTCCCTTCTTTGTTATTATCCCCCTTTCCTAAATTATCCTCACCCATATCAGTCCTAACAATATTGACTTTGGTAACCAACTGCCATTGCATATGGCAGACTGGCAGAGGAGGTGGGTGAAAGAGGTCAGAAAATGTCGTAACCAATTGCCACAACCTTTGGAAACTCCGAAAGTTTGGCAACTGATTTGTTGCACTTGCCTTTTTCAAAAGGCAGGAACATGATTTAAGTACATTATTCAAAAAAAATTCAGTGCCTTAGAAATTGCAAACATAGATGAGCAACAAATAACAAACAACAAAAGATGCCAATTTAGTTGTATGCACGTTGTTCTTGAAGACTAAATTACTAAATTAGATTAGAACTGACCGTAAACCCATCTTCAAAACAGAGTGTGGAGTAGGGGGCTCTGAATCTTGAAGTCTTGCATCAACATTTTTTTCCTGAAACCATGAAAAGGGAGAATGTAGATTTATTCATACACATCTACCAAACAAAACATTGATCAAAGACATGGAGAATTTCAACGTATGTGATCCCTTTTCCATTTTTTTATATTTTGATAGATGTGAGGGGGAGGGACAGAATATATATCAGAAATGCCACCTATTTCTGGTTCAGTATCTAAACTGGGATCAGAAATTAGCAATGAAAAGCAGCATCTCCAGGAACTTTGTGCGTCTTCTTACCAGAGCAAAACAAAAAAGAACATTAAATACGTCTTCTTTAGTAACTCCACTACAGTCCAATAAAGAATCAGATACACCAATGAGCAACTATCAGATCACTGAGATCCAGCCCGTACCACATCAATCAAGATACAAAGAATCAGCATAAGTATCTGAATCTCATGCTCAGAGTACATAAACAAGCGTAGGTGTGAACTTTACCGTATCATTTGCGGCAAGGCCGTTGCCATTGCTGGCAGCCAACCTCCAAGCGAGTGTGGTCGCCAGTTTTACTTAACTTCAAGACTCCCAACACAAACAAATCAGTTCAAAACCTTGCCCCTCCCCAGATCTGCCTGCCTTACACAGTCAAAGCATCAAAATCCTCTGCCAGAACAAAAGTCCCAATGCAAAACTTGGTGTCAGATCAGAGGAAAGCAGCCACTAATCGCTTCCCCAACTTGAGTTCAATTGAACTAAAACCATGTAAAAAACACTAAAATCTTAAAACGAATCCAATGCCAATCAACCAAGAAGTAAAACTAAAGCCAAAGTACTCTGCCCTTGTCGGCATTCAGAAGAAAGATTCAAATTTTAAAAATTATAATAAAAGAAGCGAACTTGAACTGGTTGGAAATTTCCCAAAAGAAAGAAATTGAAGCAAAATCTAGACTTTGTTTATCTGAAGATAGCGATAGTCAGAGAGTGGATCGAACTTGAAATGAATCAAAAGATAGCGCATCAAATCTCAAGCAGAGGGAATAAGAATGGATCAAATCTAACAACAGTTAAGGAGACCACCTCCTCCAGGAATACCAGGAACGACAAATCACATTGAGTGGAAAGCAATAGCAAAATACAATTCCAAAAGAGAGCGGTGTAAGTGGGTCTCAGTTAGTTACTTACCTCTTAGAGAGATGGAGAGAGGAAGAGATGTAGCAAAGAAGAAGAGAATGTGTTAGCATCTACAGATGTCGTAGAAAAGAAGCGAAGAAGAGAGATGATTAAAAGAGATGAGATTGAGAGTGAGTCAAGCTTTGCTCAGCTTGCAGTTAGCTTTCACAGGACCACCGACAACTACATGAACTACGCTAACATCTTACGGTTCGGCTTGGCTATAACCTTAATCACTTAGCCACCTAAAACTTAAAAAACTACAATTTGTCTTGTCCTGTTTTTACCATTATTATATAGTTGACTTTGCTAAAATTAATTAATTAAATTAAATTAAATTAAACAGCTTATCTAAAAATTATTTTAATTTAATTATTTAACCAATAATTAGTGTAATTATTTTTTTTACAAAAACTCTTTTTTTAAAAACTATATATTTTGTTTAAGTATGAAAATTAAGGTAAATTCAGTAAGTCAACGCACGTAACTTTTCGAGAAGGTTCAAAAATTATATATAGTATTCTTTTTACATTTTATGAAAAGACAGTTTTCGTAATTAAAATATGTGATTTTTCGATCACAAAGGAAGAACCTCACAATGATAATATATTTATTATTGAATATTATTTAAAATCTATAAAATTTTAAACTTTAAATTTTAAAAATATTTTTTATTGTTTATATTAAAACAATGTTGTGTGTGTATATATATATACTTATAAAGTTTAGGTTGGATGAAATTTTGAAAAATTAAATCTAATAGAATGAGTTTAAAATTTTTAATATGTCTAAAATCTAAACCAGTTTATATAAGTTTGTTTAAATTTATATTTAAACTTAAAATAAGCTTATATTTAAACTTAAAATAATTACTTGAAATAAGTTAAAATTAATATTTAAATTTTTTGGGGTTTCTTTTTTTAACTATAAGCTTGTAAGAGTATTTCTTAATTAACTTAAAAGAGTACAAATTATAAATTTAATTAGGATAAAAATCTAATAATTATAATTTACTACGAAGAATTACATTATAAACATAATTTTAGTTAATCATTAAAAAATTAAATTAAAAGGGTCAGATAAATTATAAAAATTTTGGCAAACTAATTTTTTATTTCAGTTTATTTTAATAAGTATTATTATTAAAAATTAATCAATTTATTACTTAATTGGTTCTTTTTTATAAACTAACCAATTTTAATAAACTAGAATAGAATCATTTAGTTTTTAGTTAACATTATCTTTCTTTAATTAAAATTTAAATCTTCTTTCTTTTACAAATTAATAATTTTAATATACAAAATTTATTTAAAATTATTATTTAATTTTAGATTTTATATCTAAATATTTTATTTTAAACTTTACAATAATTTAAAACATTGACTTTTGTTATTGAGTAAGGTAAAAACAGAAACTGGCAAGTGGGAAAGAGCAACGCCTGAGTACTCACTACTCAGTCTACGCCTAAGCCAAGCCGAATCGGAAAACCAAACAAATCAAACCAAACCAATCCTTTTTTATCTATTTGTCTTTGTCTTAGTTGGCAATGAACCAAACATTCTTCACTAATTTGTTTTAGATATATTTCTTATTATTAAGTCCATAAGCTTCTTTGTAATTATTAAATTATTATATCCGTGATTGGGACATAAGACCAATTTTGAGAAATTATATTAAATAATTTGTTGAATGTATGTAATAAGTAACAAATAAAATATTAATAAAAGTTAAACACATGACAACTAAGCCAATAATAACATTCAGTAAAAATTTCGCTGACATACGAGACTGGATAAATTCAATAGTAGGCGGTTTGTTCTTTACGGGTTGAGAAATTTATAATTATTAAAAAAACATGAAAGAATTATTAAGGTGAACAGAAGTTTTAAAAAATCAAATACATGAATATATAAATAAATGATGAATTTAATATAAATAATGATTATATTCGTATATTTTCTACGAGTTATTTTCTTAAAAGTTGAAATAAATGATAATTATGTGAGTTTATTGGTCCTAGTGTTTCTTATTTTGATTCATGTCAATGATTACATTATAATGAACGATGTTGATATCTTACCACGTCCGATTCAGACATGAAATCTGGCAACAGTGAGATGGGATGAAGACAAATAATAATAACAGTGATATCTAAAAAAATGAATATTATTAATTACTTACTAATTAAAAATATGACTAAGCCTCTATTTAGTTTGATTTATATCAATAAATTTTTTGTCAGTCAAGTTTTTTCTATAGATTTTTTATGAGAAAAGCTTTTATAAGACACTAGTTTTGTTTGATTGTCATTTAAAAAAGAACTTTTATAAAAGAACTTCATATAATAGACTTTTTGACAGCATAAATTTTTTTAATTATATTTTATTTTATAATAAAAGTTATTTATGCATATAAATATTATTTAAAGTATATTAAATAATATACAAAGTACAATATATTAATTATTATATAATTTTAAACCATATAAAATATAAATAAAATATATCTAATTAAATTTTTTATATAGATTATAAGTAAACTAATATGAAAAATAAATATTGAAATATAAAAAAATCAAATAATATTATATAAATCACAAAATAAGTATTTAGGTTGAGTAAATAGTTAAATACATAATAAACGAGAAGATGAGTTTTATGAGTATTTTGAAAATTATGTGTAAAACGTAAGGATAAAATGGACTAAAAAATATGTTCATTAATTAATATGAAAATTTTACCTGAAAAAAGTTTTTTTTGAAAAATTTCAAATTTGAGCTTCTTCAAAAACTATATTTTGACTGTAAAATAAAATATCTATTAAAGAAGTGCTTTTTATTTTATAGCAAAACACTCATTTTTCTTTTAAAAGGTTTTTGTGGTGGAGAAAAGTACTTATTAGCCTCCTAAAAGTCCATTAGAGTCGTTAGTAAAAGTTGTTCTTTTGTAACCATAAGTTTACAAGTTCAAATAACGAAAATATCTTTTTTGTAAAAATTACAAAAGGAAAGTTGTGTGCATTAATAACTCTTCTTTAACTCTTACAAAGTGGACAACCTTGTATACGAAATATGTTGATTTTATAAAAGTAGTTAAGTTTGTTCAACACTTAACTCAATTTTTGGGTAATTGGAATTAAATTTATTAATTTTTTAATTACCACACACTTTTACTTTTGAAGTTATTCAAGATGCTAAAGCTCCATTCAATAAAAGAGATTAGTTTTAATTACAATATTTACTGTGAAGAGAAACGAAGTGAGGAGAAGAAAACCTAGACGCTAAAAACACGAATGGGTCAATTAATTGGGTCAAATGCTTAAGCTATTACGCTTGGTACACTGGGCTAATAATCCGGTCCATTTATTCCAGTCCAGCTCTGTTATTTTGACCCACTTTTATTTTTACACCTAGTAGGGTATCTTTTCTGTTACACTCACATAATCTGTTGTAACAGATTGTAAACAAACCAACCTATATAAGGGTTGGGTTCATGCAATAAAATGTGAGCCAAAAGTTATTCTTTTTTATTACATCTTTTATCTTGGTATCAGATAATTGAATAAGCTCGATACTCTTCTCTCTGCTAGCTCCATCTTTTCTTTTCTCTACTATATGTTGTTTCTTTCATCATCCTCATGTCAGGAGCTGCAGGTCCTTCGTATGCCAGTGTTGCTAATCAAACACATCATCAAACACAACCCCATAATGTGATTCGAGCAAAAGATCACCCAGCCAGTCCTTTTTATCTTCATCCAAGTAAAAATCCATCCTTAGTCCTTGTCTCTTCTTTCTTGACAGGTACCAACTATCATTTATGGGCAAGATCCATCCGGACAGCCCTGCTGTCAAAAAATAAACACAATTTTATTGATGGAACCATCATGACACCACAAAGAGAAGATCCTCTATTCATGTACTAGGAAAGATGTAATACAATGGTCCTGTCATGGCTACTACGATCAGTAACAAATTCAATCGCACAAAGTATAATTTGGTTTGACTCTGCAGTTGAAGTTTGGAAAGATTTGGAAGGAAGGTTTTCACAAACAGGTTCCTTTAGAATATCTGACTTACAAGAAGAAATATATAGTCACAAGCAAGGTAATCTCTCAGTGTCTAATTATTACACACATCTTAAAATGTTATGGGATGAACTGTTTAACCTAAGACCTTTGCCTAAATGCAAGTGTGAACCTCAATGCAATTGTGATATTTTAACTACATTCAAAAATTATCAAGAAGGTGACTGTGTTATTAGATTCTTAAAGGGGTTAAATGATTCTTATACTACTGTTAAGTCTCACATTATGCTTATGGACCCATTAGCTGACATTAAAAAAGCCTTTACTATAGTTGCACAGCATGAAAGACAGCTAAATACCCAACAGACCTTATCCTCACCTATCATTGAACCACAAGCTTTTTTCAGCAAAACTGACACCGAAAAGAATTATCAGCAAAACAGGAGGCCCATTTGTACATTATGTGGGAACATTGGTCATGTTGAAAATAAATGCTATAAAAAACATGGTTTCCCCCCAAATCTTTCAATTGTCAGGTCATTTTATTCAAGCAGAGACAATAACTAGAACAGATTCAAGACAATCAATCAAGTTGAAACTTACCAAGACTGCCTCACCTCGGATGTTGAAAGTTCTTCAGTCTCCAAAGAATCAAGACAAGAGAATACAAACTACAACCTCACTTCGGAGCAGTACTCACAACTGATGCAAATTCTACATAAAGAGGAAGATACAAAAGGAAAAACAACAGTAAGCACACCCCAGATCAATACATTTTCGATTGATAAAAAAGGTATACCTAAACCTTACATACTTTCTGGTTTATGGTCATCCACATGGATCCTCGATTCTGAAGTCACTGACCACATCATTTGTTCCTTAGATTACTTTTCAATCTACAAAACAATCGATTCTTTGAATGTCAGATTATCAAATGGAAGTTTTGTTTCTGTCATACACATTGAAACAGTCAATATTTCTTCCATTACTCTTACCAATGTGCTTTTTGTACCTATCTTTTCATTTAACTTAATTTCAATCAGCGAACTTACTAGCTCTTATCCCTGTCGACTAATCTTTACACCTCATTTATGTGAAATTCAGGACATCAAAACTATGAAGATGATTGGTTTTGTTAAACAAGTCAACGAACTCTATCATCTATCTGCAACACTCCCAGATCACACTTCTCTTCTATGCCATGTTTCATCATCTCAAGAAAATTTATGGCACAAAAGACTAGGACATCTTTCTAATCAAAGGCTACACACTCTGTCTATAATAGATTCTGGTGTTAAATTTCAAAACACAGACCAATGTGATATCTGTCATTTTGCTAAACAAAGAAGATTGCCTTTCCATCCTAGTATTTCAATTGCAAATGCCTGTTTTAATTTGATACACATTGATATTTGGGATCCCTATCATATTCCTTCTATTCTTAGTTATAAGTTTTTCCTAACTATTGTGGATGACCATAGCAGAAGGACATGGATATACATGATGAAACACAAATTCGAAACAAGAGATCTAATAAAAGGATTATGCTCTTATGTTGAAAGAAAATTTGAAAAACATATTAAATGCATCCGAAGTGATAATAGCATGAAATTTTGCATGATGAATTTCTACATAAAAAAGGAATCCTACATGAAACTACATGTGTTAAATCACCACAACAAAATGGAAGAACTGAAAGAAAGCATCAACATATTCTGAATGTTGCAAGGGCTCTGAAAATGCAAGCCAACCTACCTACAAAGTTTTGGGCAGGCTGCATTACTCATGTTGTTTATTTAATCAACCGTATTCCCTCTCCCTTGTTATCTAATCAGTCTCCATATTCTGTCTTATTTGGTTCTAACCCTGATTTGACAGCTCTAAAGGTATTCGATTGCCTTTGTTTTGCTTCCACCAAAGAAGAAAATGGAGGGAAATTTGATGCAAGGGCCAGAAAATGTGTATTTGTTGATTTTTCTACAAGCACAAAAGGATACAAAGTTTTTGACCTCAATACAAACCAATACCTGTTAACCAAAGATGTCCAACTTTATGAGACTATATTTCCCTACCTTACCTCCTCAATCATTTCAGATCTACCCTCTCCTATACTGCCCATTCACTCAAATTCATCTTCTGACGACTTCACTCCATCGGTCTCTACAAATCAGCAACCTTTTTCACAACCTATCACTTCCCCTACTTCTCCAATTCAACCTGAACTTGAATTAATCCCATTGTTGCGTCGATCTACAAGACAAAACAACCTCCATTACACCTTCAAGACTACCATTGTCCTACCATTCCATATACCTCACCTTACACCCTTTCCTCTGTCCTGACTTATAATAACCTATCTCCCCACCATCGTGTTTTTTCAGCTAGACTTTCCTCACTTGAAGAACCCACTACCTATAAGCAAGCAGTTCAATATCCGAAATGGAAAAATGCAATGCAGGCAAAATTAAAGGCCCTAAAAGATAATAATAATTGGGAGCTTAAACCCTTACCTCCAAGAAAGGTGGCAATTGATTGCAAATGGGTTCACAAACTCAAGTTCAGTGCTGATGGGAGTCTCCAAAGATGCAAAAGTCGCCTAGTAGCAAAGGGCTTCACTTAGCAAGAAGGTTTGGATTACACCGAAACCTTCTCTCCTGTGGTAAAAACAACAACGATCAAAGTATTGTTAACATTGGTAGCTCAAAAGAACTGGTTATTGCATCAACTATACATTAATAATGATTTTCTACATGAGGACTTACATGAGGAAGTTTACATGAAGGCTCCTCTCGAATTGTCTCTTCCACGCACTGACCTTGTTTGTCACCTCAAAAAGAGTCTCTATGGTCTGAAGCAAGCCAGCCGCCAATGGCATTCCAAGCTAACTTCTGCCCTCCTTTTTTTTGGTTTTGTTCAATCACAATCCGACCACTTCATGTTCAAAAAAACAGTGCCCGACACCTTCATCATCTTGCTTGTCTATGTTGATAACGTCCTCCTCGCCAGTGATGATATGCTGCTCATTCGAACCATCAAACAATTCCTTGATGATACCTTCAAAATTAAGGATCTCGGACCTGCAAAATATTTTTTGAGACTAGAATTAGCCAGATCATCTACGAGCATAAACCTAAGTCAACATGAATATACACTAAACTTACTTCAGGAGACTGGTTTTCTGCTTTCAAAATCAGCTGCTACCCCCATGGCTTCAGATCTCCAATTGTATTCATTTGGGGATCACATCAGAAACCCATCTTCTTTCCACTACTTAATTGGAAAACTTCTCTATCTTACCACCACAAGACCCGACATATGCTTCGCAATCCAACAACTCTCACAGTTCATGAATGTACCAACCAATTCCCACCTTCAAGCAGCACATCGGATCCTTCGATACTTGAAATTATCTCCGGGTCAAGGACTCCTATTCCGACGTGACTTACTATTAAAAATTCGCGCTTTCTCAGATTCTGACTGGGAAACTTGCCCCAACTCACGCAAATCTGTCACCGGTTACTGTGTGTTTCTCGGCTCTTCTCTGATCTCGTGGAAATCCAAGAAACAACCAACCATCTCCAAGAGTTCATTAGAAGCAGAATACAGAGCCCTCGCCACCACGACATGCGAACTCCAATGGGTATTTTATCTTCTCAAGGATATCGATGTCCAAGATCTCCAACTGGCATATCTCTACTGCAATAATCTCTCCGCCATTCACATAGCAGAAAACCCAATTTTTCACGAACGAACAAAACACATCGAGATTGATTGTCATGTCGTTCGTGAAAAATTATTGAAAGGAGTCATCCACCTTCTTCCTGTTTCCACCAACGTGAAAAATTATTGAAAGGAGTCATCCACCTTCTTCCTGTTTCCACCAACGCTCAGCTGGCTGATATCTTCACCAAAGCTCAACCCAAAGCCTCCTTTCAAAACCTGTTACTCAAGCTCGACGTCATCCACGACATCTACCACCCGACTTGTGGCGGCGTGTCGTCATACCTCGAGCTTGTGACGGCGTGTGAAGAGAAACGAAGTGAGGAGAAGAAAACCTAGACGTTAAAAACATGAATGGGTCAGTTAATTGGGTGAAATGCTTAAGCTATCAGGCTTGGTACGGTAGGCTAATAATCCAATCCATTTATTCCAGTCCAGCTCTATTATTTTGACCCACTTTTATTTTTACACCTAGTAGAGTATCTTTTCTGTTACACTCACATGATTTGTTATAACAGATTGTAAACAAACTGGCCTATATAAGGGTTGGGTTCATGCAATAAAACGTGAGACAAAAGTTATTCTTCTTTATTACAGCTTTTGTCATTTACATTCGGTAATGAGTTAGGTTGAGCTTGAGTTTAGGCTCGAAATTTTATATTTGGACCTGGTTTTTAGCCTCAAACCCAAGCCTAATTTTAATAAGATTTAAGGTCGGATTTAAAATCTCGAATTTAAGCCTAAAACCTTAAATTTAACCAAAATTTTGATTAAATTTGGACTTAAAAAATTTTAAGTCCTCACAGACAAACTCAACAACGATAGTTTTGGAGTCTGGATCCTCTGTTTAATTTTATGGTATCTTATTCTATCCTATAAATTTCAGTTATTTATTTATATGGGTCTTACGTGGGTCCCACATAAATAAACGCAGAATTCGCATAAATAAATGGCTGAAATTTATGGGATAAAATAAGACACCATAATATTAGACAGTCCCATAAATTTAACTCTAATAGGAGTTGATACGTTCAGTTCAGTACACAAATCCAATCGAGCCTCCTTCAATATAACTGCTAAAAATATCAAATACAGTTGAAATACTCCGTTAGCTGACCTTCTAGACCCCACACACTTTCACTAGAACATGAACGAAGCTCCTGGAAACTCTTTTCTCACGCCAGTCTCCAGAAAGTTCCTTTGGTATTCTAATCTCCACCTCGGGCCTCTCTTTATATATATGTACATAATCCCGCCCTTCAGGCACTGACAGTTATTCAGATCAGAGATTAAACTTGTTGAATTACTGAATTGGAAATTCGATGGTTGGTTAAGAAGATGGATTTGAGAGTTATGGGTTGGGATCCTCAGCTCCTCCACACACTCCATCATTTGATGGACACGAGCGACGAAGCAGTGGAGAAGTCGTTTAGCGCGCCATCTAGAACCTACGTTCGGGACGCCAAGGCCATGGCTTCGACTCCGATGGACGTGAAAGAACTGCCGAACTCGTACGTGTTTGTGATAGACATGCCGGGGCTGAAGTCTTCGGACATCAAGGTGCAGGTGGAGGACGACAATGTGCTAATCATAAGCGGTGAGAGGAAACGAGAGGAGAACAAGGAACAGGAGATCAAGTACTTGAGAATGGAGAGGAGGATCGGCAAGTTTATGAGGAAATTTGTGCTACCTGAGAACGCTAACACCGATTCCATTTCCGCCGTTTGCCAGGACGGTGTTTTGACCGTCACCGTCAACAAGGTCCCTCCTCCGGAGCCGAAGAAGCCGAAGACCATCGAGGTCAAGATCGCTTGAACCTTGTCTTCCACCGTTCGTATTAAATAATGTTTGGGTTTTGTTGGATATGTAGTCAATCGCGTAATCATCGTGATGATTACTTGTCTTTGCGTTGGATTTCGATGGTTTGTTTGCGGATCACTGATGTGAGAGCTGTGTATCTCTGTTACCTGTTTGTGAATGAGAACAGCTTTACTTTAATAAAGTCTATCTTTTGCTTTTGTTTCTTCTGAAGATAAGAAATGTTTAGGTTCACTTAAATACATAATCTTCTTTTACGACCGAACAATAAAACAAACAAGAGGGAGAAATTTCAGAGAGTCTCTTCAGATCAAAGATAGACGAGAAACCTCCAGTCGTCCAAGAAATCCTATAGTTCTTATGCTGCACGAAAGAGGATAGCATCAGATTACCTTGTACACTTTATCCTTTTCAAATGTTATGGACATGAGCAAGTTTAGATTAAGCATTTCAATAATTGATGTCTAAAATTAGTGTTAATATTGATAATTAAATAATAAAATTGTTAATTTAAGCAATGCGTGAAAAGGAAAGAGTACCCATTGTTTTTCTGCAGACGGACAGGAGCACGATAAAAATCGCAAGACCAGCAAGTATACCCACAATGATCGCCACTGTTTTTCCCACGTCATCCGCATTGGTGGAATCTGTATACACATACATTAAAAGCAAAAGCAGTGGAATTATTCCTCCGTCCAGTTGGGTTCGGAGTAGGCAAAAGACCAAAGCTGCCACTATTACAAGACAAGATTCTATATTTAATATTACCATATCTTATTCTGTCTCATGAAATTTCAACCATTTATTTTACGAGATTCACGCGGAATTCACACGAGACTTACACGGGACTCACATAAATAAATGATTAAAATTTATTAGACACAATAAAATACCATAATATTAAACAGGAGATTTAGATTCCACTAACACGTATTATTTGTTTCTTCTCAATACACAAATTCCAAGTTCTTTGGATACCCTTTCTTCTTTGTTTTTCTTCTCTCTATCCTAACGAGCGTATGGAGAAAAAAGCTAGAATCTTTATGCCAACTTGGGGCTGCAATTTGCAATCATTGCTTGTATATGTTTATCTTGCTCCTCTTTTTGGCCCATTACTAGCTTTTACCTCTTTCAGTCAGCATATTCTATTAAATTTAATCAATCCACATAAATAGTACCTTTGGGTCAAATTTGAGTCCACTAGGTTTCATTTTCAAAATCAGAAATTTTGATAGGCCTGACTTTGAACTTGATCAAGTTAGAACAAAACTAAGATAAACAAATTACAGTCCAAACATGTCTTAATTTTACTTTTTAAACTGAATTTTAAAATTTTTATTTAAACTTGATAAAAAGTTTGCATTTTTAAATTTCTTATTTGAACTTCATTAATAATTATATGTATATATAATCAACTAGGTGATTATGTAACAAACTGATAAATGTTTTCTACCGCTTACCTTTTTATTTTGTTGTTGGAGCTCTCAGAATAGTTATTCAACAAGTTAACATGCAGAAAAGAGAATGTTTAAGTGCACAAACAAAGTGAAGAAAGGATTGGAATTATGCTTTACTTTTGAAAAAGAAAAAGGAATACCTGTTGACCTAGACCGGTTTCCAAAACACTAAAGTGTTGAAAATAGTTTTTTAGCTGACAAGGAAAACTTCATCACCACTAATTCCATAGAAGTTTGTGACCAATGATCACTCAAATCTCATCACCAAGAAGAAACTATTAATGGGTTTTTATGAAATGAATCAAGAGTTTGTGAACCGAACCTGATGGAGAATTGTAGTATCCAGATGCCCAGTATCGAGCATAACACTGTCCCAAGAACACGTCTGCTGCTGCAGCTGATCCACACAAGTTCTTCAGCTTCCCAACCGCGTCGCTCAGGCATGAAGTGCAATCACTCGGGCTTAAATCTCCCAAACACTGCACGTAACCCTCAACCATACCCGAACTACTGACTTTAAACGCTAAACCTGTTTGCAGATCAGCAAGAACATCGTCTCTTCGCCTGAAGAACTCAACGTCCTTACTTTCACTTTTACTACACTTCTTATACCTCAGTCCCGTGTCAAGCTTTCCCAAGAAATCCGCATGTTCGTATCTCACGAAACACCCGTCGAGTTGCAGAGAAGCCCCGTAAGAGTACGGACACACTAGACCTATCTGGTTAACAGTGCTTTGGATGCATCTTGAACAGTCCATCGTGTTTAGATCACCCCTGCACTGGTACAGACCGTAGACACCTGCATCGGACGGTGATGAAGTTCCGTTTCCGGTGGCAAAGCTGTTGTAAGTTGCTTGAGACGATGAGCTCACGACAGAAGTTAGAAAAGAGTTGAGGTTGGCTTCAAATGGAGACTTGGGTTCGTATTTTTCTTGGGAGCAGCCTGCGTACACGAAGATATTGGCTTGGACAAAGTTTCCATGGTTGCTGAGTGTGAGTAAGTATAAGCAAAGTGTAAGAGCTTGGATTGTTTTGTGGGTGGAGTGTTGATGAAGGCTACTCAACATTTGTTTTCTTTTGTTGTTCTTTTCCAGTTTGGACTTCCACTTGTTTTGTTTTTAGTTTTGAAGTTGAGGGCTTGAGAATGTATTTTTGGTTTTTGGATTTTCTTTTAGTTGTCCCACCAAGAAATTAAAATGCATATTTGGCTTTTTTAAAATGGGAACAGTATCATATGTTCTAAGCTTTTCCAGACATAAAGCTCACAAAGATCAGCATATACGTTAGCTTTCAATACCATCCACTACCTTAAAGGCAATTAGTGCCTAATCTCATTCTACCACAATTACATGCTCTTCTCACTTTAGACAAAGAAGGTGCTTGTTGGATTTGCACGGAAATAAGCACTATGTTTTAATGACATATTATTTGTTTGAGTTGGATATAAAATTAATAAATTTAATTTAATTTGTTTGAATTGTGATTTCAATTTTATTTTTTATTTTAAATTTTAATCTGAACTAAAATTTAAAATGTACAATTTGGTCTAATCCATATTTTTAAATTTTATTTACCTTATTTTAATGTAATAAATTGTATAATTTTTGGGAGGTGGGAAAGAAATCCAAATTGAAAATTTTTCTAGAAATGACAAATTAAGCTTTTTAAGAGTTGTTGCAAAAAGAAAAAAGGCGATTGAACACGTGAGCGAATTACAACAAACACTGCTATGCACATTACTTGTTTGTTAAAAGGCCTGGTACATGGACAACTCTGAGCAGTCTGAAGCAGACAGAGAGGAACACCCTGCACTTGGGAACGAAGGCCATCTGGCCAAGAAAGTCAAAAAACACGATAGGAAGGAAGACCCTTTGTAAATTGTGACGAAAGAAAAGTTATTATGTAATCGCCACACCTTTTCCATTCATTGATTGAATATATATACAGAG
>JAOTIZ010000201.1:31925376-31940187 GCA_027123425.1 Erythroxylum panamense | reverse complement strand
TTGCCTTTCTTTATTTATTCATAAAGATTGTACACAACTTTGTACAAGGGATTGCCTTTAGGGCACTACTCTAACAAACGCACAATACTTACATAAGTCGACTTGTGTCACTAAACAAGGCGCCTTATGGGTATCGTGACTACATAAGTCGACTTACAACATGTACAAGTCGACTTACACTAACACAAAATACTGAAGCATATTAAGGAAAAAAGATATCCAACTCATACTCTTCAAACAAAATTCCTTACTTTGATTCCATCAAACTTTTTTAGATTAACTCCAAAATCTATAAATCCAATGCTTCTAAAATCAAGTCATTTGAAGGTCGGATGAAAAAGTTATGGTCAAAAGAGTGAGAGGTGTTCAGGTCAAGAAAAATCAGCAAAGTCGCGATCGCTACAATGCGCGGAAAACAACCAAATTTTGCAAGTTTGTTATCAATGGAAAGCTAAAAGAAAGATCTACATCTTTCATAAACAACTTAAAATCAATTTCTGCCACTATAAGGGTCAAATTTCCAAATCAATGTGGCTGTCCTGAAAGTTCCATCCTAAATAGCATCCAAACTTCTAATGATCATATCTTCCATCACTATTGTCCAAAAATTTTATACTTTATATCAATGGAAAGTTAAAAAGATAGGCTACAACTTTTATGAAGACAACGTTAGCTAATTATCGATACATTTTTTTCTTTTAATTTCGAACACCAATCCTACACTTAGGAAAGTATGCTAAACACAATATCTCTTCATATTATTCCACTACTAAGTACCTTTCGGTAATTTTTGAACTTCTCCTCAATTAATTCATCCCATACAACCTTTCCAATCTCCCACATGATATTCCAACACAATTTACCATTTGCAACTTCAACAAGGAAGAATATGCACATACACAATTCTCTTCCACAACCATCACACTCAACCCATACAATAGCATAATATAATCATACACAAAGAGAATTCTTCAAATTCTCGTTCTCATTTCTAAACAAAATAAATGCTCATACAAGCTTTGCTTACATATCAACATACACATCAAACTCAATACAAAATACAAAATACATTGGATGCTCAATGTTTGATATGCTTATAAAGCTATCCAAAAGTCTAGCCACTAACTTAGTTACAAAAATCTTTAATATCTTAGAGTTTTCGATGCCTTGCAAGGTTCAACACTCGTTTTGTTTTGTACCTGAGGAGAGAATAGTGGGGTGAGCTACACGGCTCAATGACTAATACATTTATAGCCATCGGCAATGAGCCATACAAATAAACATATATACACATATGTCTAGCAATTTAATAATTCACAATTTATCTCACAACTCGTAATTAATAAAATGTCATCACATAGAGCATATTGTGTAATTATCTATCAAAGCATAACACTCAATTATGTATCATATTCAACACATTAATGATGAAATGCACAACAAATAGCTCGAGAGTTTTGTGGAACGAAACGGAGAAACCAAAGTTTACACCGTGAACAAAACGAGTCCGATTTCTTATGATCTCGTGATCTCAAGTGGGCAGCCGGAAGAAGGCTATAATTCAACGTGCATGTGACTAACTAGTGGTTGGGTTATCATTCCTCATCGTGGTTGATTTCATCCTCATGCTATGGAAGCTCTTATGTATGCCAAAAATTAGTTAGGTGATGAAGATGTTAAGAGTAAATTCTTCTCTTTTTGATTTATCAATTTCTTCTATTTTTATATTATCTTACCTTATATTGTTTTTCAATTTTATATTAATACAGCCATAAGTACTAATGCAGAGGTGACTAGTCATACTCATCAAGCAAGTGAACATTATTTTGACAAAATATTCGAAGATGACGGTAAATTTAATTATTTATTTATTATTACCACGTCCTTAATATTTCTTTAATTTTCATATTATATTATTAAATATAATGTTTCTACATATATAAGAAGTGATGCAAATTATTGACGATTCTACAACGATTAGCTGCTCTCTCAATTTTTCTAGTTTCTATTCTCGCTAGCCCCCATCATGATTTTATCTTGAATTTTTGTAAATTTTATCATTTAAAAATTTTGAATAATCATTTTTGTAAATTATGTCATCAATTTATGAATTTTATGCATTATGGTTTATGAAATCTCAAATTTTATTAATCAATTGAAATTCACAACTTCAATTAATTGAAATGATCACTTAATTATTATAATTTTTATTTATTTCCTATAATCATGTCCTCCTTCATTAATGATAATGAATTTACTTTCATCTTTTTTGTTATATCAATATATGTATGTTTTATATAATTATTCATTATAAAATTTCAAGTTTTATTAATCAATTAATATCCATAACTTCAATTAATTGAATTGATCACTTTAATTATAATCTTTGTCATTCATTTCTTATAATCCTCCCCTCATTTATTAATGAATTTGGTTTCATCTTATTCATATATGTATATATATAATCATTCATTAAAAAATCTCAATTTTTATTAATTAATTGAAATTCATAACTTCAATTAATTGAACTCACTTTAATTATAATCTTTTTCATTCATTTCCTATAATCCTATCCATCTTCATTAATGATAATGAACTTAATTTTTTCGTATTTATTTTATCAATATATGTACGCTTTGTATATTTATCCATTACATAATCTCAATTTCTATTAATCAACTGAAATTTATAACTTCAAGTAATTAAATTGATCACTTTAGTTATAATCTTTACCATTCATTTCTTATAATTTTATCCTCTTTCATTAATCAGTAATGAAATTTAGTTTCATCTTATTCATTTAATCAATATACATATGCTTTATATATTCATTCATTATAAAATCTTAATTTTTATTAATCAATTCAAATTCTTAACTTTAATTATTTATATTGATCACTTTAATTATAATCTTTTTCATTCATTTCTTATACTTTTGCCAACATTCATTAATGAATTTGGTTCTATTTTGTTTATTTTATAAATATATGTATGTTTTATATACTTATTTAATATATAATATGAATTTTATTAATCAATTAAAATTCGTAAATTCAATTAATTAATATATCACTTTAATTATAATCTCTTTTTTTTGGATTCGAGGAAACCCCGTAGGCGGGCCAAGTGGGCACACCTCTCTGAGGGCTCAACTGGCGCACCACCCCACAGGCGGGCCAAGCGGGCGCACCTCATCATTGAGGGCCCAACTAGTTCTCCATCTACAGGTAAAACTTCGGCTGCTCCAGGCTCTTACAAGAGGGGTTAGCATGGAATCGAACCTGGGACCTAACCAAAGTTAAGCCCCGCTCTCAACCATCGAGCCACACTCCTTGAGGGCACACACTGTTTGATAATAAAGATAATTAAACGAACAACTCAAATAATTAAAATAACTAGAAACAGAAACGATAATACATTTGAGATAAAAAGAAAGACTTCCTTATAAATTTTATCTTATTGAAATAACCCAACTGAAACTCTCCTTCATAGCTTTGAGATAAAAAGAAAGATTTCCTTATAAATTTTATCTTATTGAAATAACCTATCTGAAACTCTCTTTCATAACTTGCTCTTTCTTCACATAAAACAATTCACGACGTTCCTTCAATTAACTGCCAATACTCACTTCGCCAAAAAAGATATTCACTATATAAACAAATCAAAACCCGTGGCTCATACAAAAAGGACGTCAATCACCTTGCTGAAAAATAATACCTAGCCTGTCAGAGACAGATCTAGAAATTTTTTAGAAATCTTTTTAAACGAGGACAAAATTTTAATAGAAACAAAATTTTATTTTTTTAATGGGATCAAAATTTAAAATAATATTTTTTATGTAAAAATTTTTGAAGGCAGCGAGGTCAAGTGTCCCCACTTACCCCATTGTAGCTCCGTCCCTGGAGCCTACACCACTGTAACTTCTCTTCACTGTAACTTCCAATGAGACATGCCATAATATTTTATTTAATCAACTAACACACGCAACCCCACGCAATACCATTCTCAACTAAGATAGATTTCTGCAGTATTTGTTCAATAATTAATTAACACATGCTATCTCTTTTTAAGCATAAAAGATTCACGCTAGAGATAGATCTGCAGTAGATAGGAGACGCGGATAATTACACACCTTCAAAATAGACTTCTGTCGTTATTATGAAATATGGACAGATCCTTAACACGCTAAAAATTTCACTTCAACCAAATAACCACAACTTTAATTCCACCGCACAACTACCTCACCTCTTTAATTTCATCAATTCACAAAATTCGCAAATTCAATTTACAAACATATTATATGTTTAATTAAAATACAAAAATTAAATAAAAGATATATATCATATATCTTAACAAGTATTATAAGTATTATACTGTATCAAAACTAAATCTAATATTAAATCTGAAACGATGTTGATAACATTGCATTCAACCTAATTTTATTCAAAACACATCATATGAGACTGTTATATGTATTAAAACTTATTTAATGCATAAGCAGATTATGATTGGTTTGACTTCAAAACTCAAATTTAATTAATTGAATCAAAATTTAAGTTCAAATTTAAAATTGATTTATTAATTATAAATTGAATAAACTTAATTTTCAATTAATTTATTATAATTTATAAAAACTTAAATTTAAATTTAATTATATTTAAATATAATTAATTAATTTTTAATGACAAAAGTTATTAAAATAAATTTTATTGAAAAGTTAGAAATTGAATCTAAAAATTAGATGATTTAAAATTTTTACAATTAAACCGATCGAATCAGTTAGACTTTTTAATCAATTGACAGTGACAGTTCAAAAATTTTAGCTGGACCGTGATCATTGACCAAAGTTCAATTGGATTTAATTCAGTGATCATTGACCAAAGTTCAATTGGATTTAATTCAGTCTATTTTTCTCTTTTCTTAATTTGAAATTTGAAAAATAATCTATGTCCAAAACTCAAAATTTTAAAAAAAATCAAACTTATACCGGAAATCCAATTTAACTAGGTCGAACCAGTTGATTTGGGGTCTGATAGGGCTTATTTGCAATTATCTACCTTTAAGTTTGGGCCGTCTTGTCCATAGCTCAACCCGACTGAACCAGAACCCGACCGACCCCGGTTTTCCTTTCCTTTTCTCTTCTTTTCCATTTGTATCGTTAGCACGAGGTTGTTCTTCACGTACAAGCTTACGGCCTAAGCTGCAATGGATACAAGTGAAAAGCTTAACAAAAAGCCCAAACTAATGAAGAGGAAGAAGAAGAAGAAGAACCAAGACCCCAAAATCAAAAAGATCAAGAAGATCAAATCTCCTCCTCCACCTTCCAATTCTATTGAAGATCTCACTTCCCTCTTGGAACCCTTCACCAAAGACCAACTCATTGAACTCATCTCCATAGAAGCTCAAACAAACCCTTCTCTTTTCTCTGCCATTAACCAGTTCGCAGACAAGGATATTTCTCACCGGAAAATCTTTGTCCACGGCCTTCCATGGGACACCACAACAGACCGCCTCTTCTCCGCCTTCCAAACCTTCGGAGAGATCGAGGATTGCAATCTTGTGACCGACAAAGCAAGCGGCAGGGCTAAAGGTTACGGTTTTGTCGTGTTCAAGACGCGAAAGGATGCTGTGAAAGCGTTGAGGGACCCGAAGATGGAGATCAATAACCGGGTTGTTAATTACCAGTTGGCGTGCTTGGGACCACCGGGTAATAATGCTAATTCAGCCAAAGATAATCATAATCAAGATGTGGGTGCGAGGAAGATATATGTGAGCAACGTTCATCAAAGTGTTGGTAAGGAGAAGTTGAGAGCTTTCTTTGCCAAGTTCGGAGAAATCGAGAGTGGGCCGATAGGTTTTGATAAGGAAACGGGAAAATCAAAAGGTTATGCTTTGTTTGTGTATAAGAGTTTGGAGGGAGCGAGAAAGGCTTTGGAGGTGCCTTTCAAGATGTTTGAAGGACAGGTTTTGCATTGCTCCATAGCCACCGATGGGAAGAGTAAGTCTCACAATAACACTAAGGTTGTTAACGCGCCGGAACAGCACTATCAACAACAACAACAACAACAGTTGGTACCACAACAACCGCCCCAACAGAATGTACTGGCGGCGTTGGCGGCGGCGCAGAATTTGGCATTATTTGGTCAGCTTAATCCAGCATATGTTCCAGTGCTTGGACAGCCTAGTACTGCTGTTACTAATGCTGGTGGTGGCGGTGGTAGTGGTGGGTGGATGATTAGTCCGGGAATGGCAAGTGCAGCGAACCAGAGTGTGGTTCCAGGGATGTATGATATGAGTCCGACAATGGTTGGTACATATGGAACAGGGCAGGCTTTCCAACAAGTTTATCCACATGGTGAACAGATTGTTCATGGAGGGATGGGTCGGGGAGGTCAGGCTGCAGGAGGATCATTTCCTGGGACTTCTTCTTATACATGGTATGGGTTACTTAAACTTGATTTTTGTAATAGCTTTCATTTGTTTGAGATTCTGATGTTGTGTCCTTGTGCATGGTTGATTTCATGGTTTTGTACCTGCTAAATACTGTCTGGTTTTCATGGATATATATAGAATCTATGGAATAACTAACAAAGATAAGAATTCTCAAAGCATTGGACTCTGATCTTTCTGTCTGTAATTAACTGCTGTGATCATTCTTTGATTTGGCAAGAAAATAGTTGATGATATACAATCTGATATGAATTGAAATCATTTGCAACAGTTGATGTTAGCGAATTTGACTCAGGTATACTTTTCCCCTTATATCTATTTAACCGAGTGAGTTTATCGATCTCATTCCAATGTTTCATGAACTGAAGGTTGTTGTTGTTCTGGACAGGTTTGTTTGTGTTTTTAGTATTGGTGTTATCTCCATTTCTAAGAATTTACTTCAAACTTCCTTCATTGTTTCAATGTTTCTTTCCCTTCATTTCATGTATTTGACTAACTTCATCTTCACTTTCCACTTACTGTTTCTCATGTTGATAATACCTTTCCTATTTCATGATGCAGCATTTGTGCCTCTGCTTTCCACACTTTTGTCATTCATTTGATGAATCGTGTTTCCTTTTACATTTTTTGCATTTCGGGCCAAGGATATTTCAGTTGTTGTTTAAGCAAATTGCTGCTTCTATGAATTCCTTTTCTTTTAACTTGAATATGATCAGTTGCAGTTCAGTTCAAGAGCCACCTTATTCTGTTTTGAAGGTTTCCTTTATCTTCTAAATTCTGGTTTGTTCATAACCGTGACACACTACCTTCTCCTTCTGCCTTTATAAACGGTGTTTTTAATCTTCATTTCTGGATTTCCAACTTGCTATTTGCTTGCAAGGTTTACTCCAGAACCTCTGATTTCTCTGTTTTTACCACATGACACCTTGCTCGAGAGGCCGATTTCATTTGTTTCCTTAACTGCTGTGACCTGTGGTTTCGTCTTCGCAGATTGTTTTCGGATTGAGCTTGAGCAGTGATGTTCATGCAACTCTGGTATCAGGAGATTATCAGGAGATTCATCTTTTCAAGTTCACCAAGCTGAACTACAGCTTGTAGATCATTATATATAACCTTTTTTTTTTCCTGGTTGGCAGTCTTTTTATCTTTTTCGTCATTGCCTGACCATCTGTTCCTGTTGCAATTCTGGCTTGCTTTAATGCATTTGCAATGTCAGATCATGCCTTTTTTCTCTCTATTTTTGGACATAAGTTAATTTTTCGTAATTTTTTAGTTTGATTTATTTTAAGAATTTTTTTGTTAAATTAACTAATTGATCGATTTTTAAAACTAATTTATTTTTATAAAATAAAATAAAATAATTAATTTTTATTAAATTTATTTCAAATTTTTCAAATTTATTCAATTTTTAACTAATTTACAACGATTTAATACTAATTGATCTTTTATTTTACCTATTTAGTTTTCGGTTTTTAACAAGTTGAGACTTTTTTGTTGCCACTTATCATGATAAAAATACATTTAAAGATTTCAAAAAATACAAAAGCTCCATTGTTGATGCAGAAGGTGATATACTTTCATCCATCCCTTAACCTAAGAAGTTTCTTAGAAATGAATAATAGGGAAGTTATAATTACATCCTATACGTCTAAAATTAGATTAAAAAAATTTAAAATTGGAACTAAATTAAGAAAATATTAAAAATTAGATATTTTGAATCAATTAATTTCTATGATTGAATCCAAAGAATCAAGTGCAATGATTATCCTAAGCATTGAAGATCAGGGCATTGACAATTTGCACAGATGACTGCAAATAATATCAGAAAAATGATATTATCTTATAAGTTTAGCCAGAAATTTGTGAAATTAAAATTGTAGCTAAAGATCATAAGTATGACATCTTCCTTAAGTTTTTCCGCAGCTCATTGTTCTAGCGTACTCTAATCATGAAAGGAAATTAAAAGACCAGCAACATCCTACATAATCCTGACATAGTCTAAGAAGGATCATATAATGTTAGGTAACAAACTCACATAGATACAGCATCCCCTAAGAGGCTGCTGCCTGATCATTCCAACCTCACTTCTTCCTTTTCTTTGGAGGCTGCAGGGATTCCTCTTCTTCATCCTCCTCTTCTTCTTCTTCGTTTTCCACCTCCTCAACGTCATCCTCGTCTTCACCACCATCGTCGTCATCGTCGTCCTCCTCCTCCTCATCGTCGTTGTCATCATCATCTTGATCGTCACCATCTTCTTCATCTTCCTCTTCCTCCCCCCCATTCTCTTCCGCCCCACCAGCTCCACCATCTGGCCCCTTCTTTGAGTTGCTCTTATTGTTGTTCGGTTTGTTGCCGGGGTCACCGCCATCTTCGGATGACAAATCTTCTTCGCCTTCTTCAAAGTCCCCGTCACCCTCGTCATCGTCATCACCATCTTCTGCTTCTGCATCAGCTGGGTGATTATGACTCTCCATTTTGTCTCCGATTGTTCTAGGTATGTGATTCAGTAGCAATGCCGTAATGGATTCCTGAAACCATTTTTTATAAAATGGATTCCATAGCAGTCACAAACCGTAAAATACCATTAAGCACAAAATCATACGTAACCAACAATTTATGGATCAACGGAGAAAGTGGCCAATGAAGAAGACATTATCAAACACTTGATTCATGTAGACTCCAAAAAAAATTGTGTTGGCACGAAGTTTAGATTTGTTCTTGGATAATGAATCTAACTTTTTTTTAAAATTATTTTGATGTACAATATTTTAAATTTTTAATAAATATTCAAAAAATTAAAATTTTAGATTAAAATATTATCTTGTTTATATTTTTTAATATAGGTTACATAAAGACTAACAGTTAAGACTCTAATCCTTTAGTATCAAATATGTGATTGCATTTTGAATATAAAAAGACTTAAAAATCATGTTGATAAAGAAAAAATTTCATGAGTCGCGTCAAAAAATATTAATAAAATAAAATTTTAACTTAAATTATATTATTTTAAAATTTTAAAAATTTAAATACTAAAAGTAAAAAGAATTCTGAACTTGAACATTAGTCATTAGTGATAAACATAACACGTGCCTTTGCACCAGAACAAAGAATAACACGTGTCGACTAGGATCTGTGTGACGATGGTTCGTTTCAGAAATATCTTTGGAAACAGAATATTCCCAAGTACCCTGGAAAAGACAGAACTGGTTTTAACGTTTGACTAACTGGTCAACAGTTTCCGTGTCCACCCAACTGCCCAATCACAACATGACACGTAACACAAACACAATCTATTGGCCAATACGTGCAAACAAACAAAACCAAAACCCACGGAACTCGTAAAACTACCGTTTCTTCCTACTCCTAACAACCCTATCCAACTTTCACTCACCACCTACCGCGTACGTTAGCCTCAGCGCCCGTAAAACAACCGAAGAAAGAACATCCGGCGTATGATATCATGAAAATTGAAAAAACAAATCTGGAAAGGTATTTTTTTTTCAAAGCTAAGATGCTCCGGAATAATAAAAGAAAGGAATCAAAGTAATTTTGGGATTTTGTCTTTTAGTAGCTCACCTGAGCTTTGACGAGAGAGGAAACGAGTAAAACTGCCAGCACCTCCCCGGCGCACGTTAGCCTGCCGTTACCTAGCGTAACTATCGTGGAACCGTGGTTGACCTCCATGTGCGCACGCTAAAAGAGGAAAAATTAAGGTAGAAAAAAAGAGGACCTGCACAAGATTGGAGAACAAGTTCTGACCGTTAGATCATTCGCCAAAAAGACCGTATCAGCCGTCAGATCTGAGGACGGTAACCAGAACAAACGTTGCTTTTCTCTCTTTAGTCTTGAAGATTAAACAAAAAACCAAAAGAGGAATTAAATAAAGTTAATATTTTCAAAAAATTAATTACTATTAAGAGAATAAGACAAGAAACCGCTTTCGGTGATCAGAAAACTCGCCGGAAGTCAGTTTTAGAGCCAAAAATTTTCAAAACTCAACCTGAGGCATATACTTCAATTTTTGCTACTGAGTTTGCGTAGGAATCACGCGATTTAAGCAAAACGAGGTGAAACTCGGCGAAATAGCCGAACCAGGGGGTGAAAATCATTAATTCAGGAGTGAACAACGCAGGCGGTTCAGAGAAATCGGAATAAGAGCTTGGATTGAAGAAAAAGCGAGTAAAGATATGCTAAAGACAGAGGAATCGAGACGAGCACGAGAATCACAGAGCAAATACGTACCGTGTGTGTAGATCCAAGCACAGAGAGAGCAGATCTGGATGTTTCAGGCTCTAAAACCTGGAGTAACAGGCATAGCAAGCTCCGTTCATTGTGGACCGTTGGATCGTGATGGCAGAGACACAGAGACCCCAAGATATAGAAAAATATCGCCCATAGGAAGAGAGGAGAGAGCAGAGAGCAGAGGGTGTGGGTGAGTGACCGACTGGCTGCCCGTAATTTCTCAGTCATTGTTTCGGGCAGCACGGGCAGGACCCCTTTCTGCGTTACAATTTTTTAAGAGATCGCCGCTTCGGGCTGCCCGTGAATAGTAAAGGACAATTCTGGATTCTTTATCCATTAGATATTTTTCTTTTAACCCCTTAATTAATTTTTTTTATTTATTACCCAGTCCTTTCTTCTTCTATTTTTATCTTTTCGGCTTTTAGATCTGTTGACTTTGTGACTCTCCAAAGCGCTGTCCTTTTGTCGTGACCAATCATGATAAGGTTGTCGTTTAACCTAAGCTAATAATATTAATAACAAAGATTTAAATTGGCTCGTTCAAAACTCTAATTTCAAATCAAACTTTTTAATTCTTATGATAATATTTTTTGTAACGGTCAGTCCCCATTTTTTAAACATACACGAGATTCAATTAATATTTATAAAATTAAATTGACTCTTACCATAATTTTTTAAGTTATCAAAATAAAATATTAATCACAATTCAAACTTAAGAATGATAAGATTGATTCAATCTCACTAGCCTTAAAATAAATAGATTAAATTTTATTTTAGTTTCAAGTGAAATTTAAGTATGAGAGATTGGTTCCAACCTAAAATTGAATAAATCAATCTAGTTTAATTATTTCTAAAAAATGATGTCATTTTAATTTTTTAAATGATATTGATATTATTTTAATGGGTTAATTATTAAGAAAAGTCTAAATTTTAATTAATTTTTCAATTATAACCTAAACTTTAAAAAGTAACAGTAAAATGTCTCAATTTTAAAATTTTTAATTCTAGCCTAAATTTCAAAAATTAGCAATAAAATATTCAAATTTTTACTTTTTTCAATTTTAACCCAATGTTAGTATTTTTGTTAATTTTGCTGACGTAACTTGTCACGTGTTTCAGAAACCTTAACTATTGATACACATGATCTAAAATTAACATAATAAATGAAAATTAATGAAACGATATCATTATTTCAAAATGACCTAAATCAAATTACGCAGTCTCGATGACCTTACGCTTTGATTTCAATTTTTTCTTTATTTTCAGTATGTCCTTTCAACACCTTCACCCTTTGATTTTCAGATTACGCGGTCCAAATGTCCTTACACTAAGGACATAAGGAGAATAGACTAAAAACAAAGATCTTACTGGTGCAGTACGCTATAATATGAGAGTAATTTGAGACGTCAGAAGAATAAATAAAAAACAAATGGCTGAGGGTATTAGGAGAATAACAAACAACGTTTGGGTAGAATTGAAAAAAAAAAAGAAAGTTTAAGCATTTTATTGCAATTTTTGAAGTTTAGGTTAGAATTTAAAAAAATTAAAAATTTGGGCATTTTATTTATACTTTTTAAAATTCAAATTATAATTGAAAAATTGATGGAAGTTTGAGCTTTTTTAATAATTAACTATGTTTTCAGTTTGTTCTCTCGACGCCCTCATCCTTCAATTTTAAGATTATACAACACAAATGTCCTCACACTAAAGACATCAGGAGAATAAACTAAAAACAAGAGCTTACTGATGCAGTTAGCTAGCTATAATACAAGAGTAATTTGAGACATCAGAAGAATAAACAAAAAAACAAATGGCTGACGGTATCAAGAGAACAACAGATAACGTTGGGCTAGAATTAAAAAAAAGTTGAAACATTTTATTGTCATTTTTTGAAATTTAGGTTAGAATTGACAAAAAATTGCAAATTTAGGCATTTTATTTATACTTTTTAAAGTTCATACTATAATTAAAAAATTGACGAATGTTTGAACTTTTTGTAATAATTAACCCTATATTAATTCATAAGTTTAAAAATTAAGACAAAATTAACATTATTTTAAAAATTAATCAAAATGATTTTGTTTTAAAATAATATAAACAAATTTAAATTACACAAATTAGATAAAATTAAATTTTAAATCGAAATCAAACTACTTTATAAGAAGATAGAATGAGAGTGTACCGAACTAGTCTGGTCCATTATCATGACTATTTCAACTTGAGAAATTTGAATTAATAAACAAATAAAAAATAAGCTTTACTCTATCCTATGAGTGAAGCTTAATACTGATGGTTCTAGCCAGCACACGTTGCCTTCAGCCACTGCTGGTGGTTATCTTTGGGATAGTGGCGGCCAATGACTTGGCGACTTTGCTCAGAAGATTCACTGGTGCTCAACGTCGACAGCGAAATTATGGGGGGTCTTTACCGGTCTCTCACTAGCATAATCCTAGGACTTTCGTCGCATCAAACTGGAGATTGATTCTAAGCCAGTGTTTGATACCCTCTCTTCCTCTGACCGCCGCTCCAGGTCCCTTCACCCTATTGTTTGGAGCATTCATCTGCTGCTCTCTAGGAACTGAACTGTTGTTCATCGACTTGTTTATCGAGAGAGCAACCGCTGTGCCGACTGACTTACTCATTACGCTTGACATTTGGCAGACAGAGTGACTTTTCTGGCTACTACACCCATTGGGTGCCACCAGATCTTACTTGAAGATCAAGCGGAAATTTGCCTTCCCCGATTTATTTTATAGTTTGTACTAGTTTCTCCTTTTATCAAAAAAAAAAAAAAGGCTTTACTACTTTCTACTTACACCATTTCCTTCAGAGACATTATGATTGCAACGTTACACTTAGGATTTAGACCCTTTTTCTAATTTGTCATGATTATATATTTTCTTACAATCGAACCGGTTGTCTTTAATTATTACAATAGAACCGGTTGTCTGTAATAAATTTACTTTTAATTTTTAAAATTTAAAAATATATATTTAATCAAATTTAGTCCAAGTTTGAAGGTCTAGTGGCCCATTGCCAAGCCTAACGTTGAAAAGCTTATTTTTCATAGCTCAAAGTCAGTCTAAAAGGTTGGGCTTTTCTTGGAAACATTGCATCTAGGTGGAATGGAAACCCTGAAAGCCTGAAACATTGTTAATGGAAAACTACGTTTGAGTCTTTACACATGTATCGGGCTTATAGAGTTTCCGATCTAGAAGTATATATTCACCATGAGGTAAAATAATGGGATAATTACTAAATTTTTTAAAAAAAATTTGTTATTTTTTTAATTATAATCTAAATTTTAAAAATAGCAATAAAATCTTTAATTTTTTAATTCTAGTTCAAACTTAAAAAAGTGACAATAAAATATTTAAACTTTCAATTTTCTTCAATTATAGTCCGATATCGTTAGTTGTTCTCTTGATACTCTCAACTATTTATTTTCTATTTGTTTTTCTAACGCCTTAAATTACTATCGCATTATAACATACTGCATTAGTAAACTCTTCATTTTTAGTTCGTTCTCTTGATTTCCTTAGTGTGAGGGCATCGAGACTGGGTAATCTGAAAATCGAAGAGTGAGGGCGTCGAGAGAACAAACTGAAAATGAAGAGAAAAACTGAAATCAAAACGTAAGTTTGTCGAGGTTGCGTAATCTGATTTAGGTCATTTTGAAACAACGACGTCTTTTCACTAATCTTCATTTGTTGTGTTAATTTTGGCTGACTTGTATTAATAATTAACGTTTCTGAAACACGTGACAAGCCACATCAACAAAATTGACGGAAATATTAACGTTGAGCTATAATTAAAAAATTGAAAGTTTTAAGCATTTTATTGCTACTTTTGAAATTCGAGATATAACTGAAAAAAAATTAAAAGTTGGGCATTTTATTATTATTTTTTAAAGTTCGGGCTTTGATTGAAAAATTGACAAAAGTTTGAGTTTTTTTGGTAATTAACCTTAATTGCATTCAATTTTCTTTGGTTTCAGTATTTTTATTTGTTCTTCTGTTTTAAAATTTATTGCCAATATTTTAGAAATTAAATCGATTTAGATGATTTAACAGTGAAAACTTTAAACAGTTTAACTTTTATATTCAGTTTCAATTGTTT
>JAOTIZ010000201.1:31906116-31922733 GCA_027123425.1 Erythroxylum panamense | reverse complement strand
ACGATAGGCGAGCTCACAATTACACAAAATGAATGACAAGAGTTCAATAACATTCCCCAAGATTGTTCCCATAGGTTTAATTAGCACCATAATTGCAAAATTAACCATAGTAATCATATAATATAACATTATATGCATAAACGACATCTAAAATTAATTTTGGTGCACAACTATATAACTCTGAGAGTACATAAAACCCCACAAGCCCAAATAATACTAGGAATAAGTACAAAAATTTTCAATGAAAAATTCAGAGAGTATAGTATATTTTTATTAATTTTAAAATTCAGAAAAACAAATTTCCAACATTCAAAAAATTTCAGGAAAATATCATAAAATAGAACTGGGCAAGTGGAGCAAGTAGGAAACAATTTGGGGAAAAAGACCACCGGACACATCCACACGCGCCTACACGTGCCACCAGTGCCGTGGGCAAGGGTCAGTCGGGTCGGGCTTCATCTTCCTCGCCCGACTGACTGGTATCCGGGTCACCCGACCCGGTTCGCGACCCGGTTTACAAAACCGTCCATAACTCCTTCATTTTTGATCCGTTTTCAACGAATTTTGTGTCATTAGATTCAGAATTTAAAGATCTATCAAACCCCTCAATCAATTTCATGAAAAAGGTTACTGTATGTGGTTCGAAAAAATCGAAGAAAACGGTTTTTTTTTTATGTTTCGGTTCTTTGAGTTCTTGGGGTTTACGAAAGACAACAACAAATCGAACGACCTATTACATGCTTTGACATCAAACCGAAACCAATGGACATCAGTCAAAAACGATTTCACAGAAAAAATTTAACAAAACCGAAAACGACATTACATGAACAAAAAATTAATATCTCAAAATTACTCAAACAAATAGCAGTCACAATTAGGGTTAATTGTCTCTGATACCAATTGAAAGCAAATTATACACGAAATTTCAGATTAATTTCATAATTAATCAACACAAATAATTAACCCTAAAATTGCAACATATTATATCCAATAATTAGATTGATAAATACATGAAATTGGGGAAACATTGAATCCATTGTAGTGTTCTGTAAAGCGACATGATAGAGATGCAGAGGATTTGCTACTGCTATTCCGAATCCTTAATCAACAAAAGCACACACACATACAGTTCTCAATAGGGCGACTGTATGTAATGTCGGCTACCAGTAGGGCCTCTTGTGCACTGCAAATCATAGGCCAAGCCTACCGATCATAGCAAGCCCATGAACACAGGCCCAATGACACATTAAAGAGAGAATTACAATTAACATCTAATTAATCGGGATTTGTATAAAATAATTTCAATTATACTAGTCCACAATTATGATAAAATTCTATCACTTTATAGTCAAGACATATAAGAGTTACGTATAGTATGGTTATAACAGATCGAGTTAACTACTTGCAATTGGTAAGAATAATTAGTAGGAGTAAATCACTCTATACAAAATATACTAGGAATTTGCTTAATATCCTTATTAGACCTAATCCTGTGTCATCTAATATATATAAGAGCCTGGAGTGAAGGTAGTCTTCCATGAGTCATTTAATTCAAGGAGTCCTCTTAAGGAAAGTTACCACGTAACTAAGTTTGAAGAAGATTGTTCCAGTAGAAGCGAAAATATATTCGAACTTCTAAATGTATTTTTAATTGAGTTTGTCATAATTTACTCAATATATGTTGTTAAAGAGTAATGCGTGATCAGAACGAGTAAAAAATCCAACTAGCCAGTTCAACCTTAAAAATTTTGAGCTGTTTAATTTTTTAAATTAATTTATTTTAATATCTTTTTTATTAATAAATGATCAATTTATTAATTTATCGCTCAATTTTTATTAATTAATAAGTTCCTATAAACAAAAATAAATCAAATATTTTTTATTTAACAATTTTTAATTAAATTTCAAATTTTGGAAGAACAATTTCTTTCAATCATATTTCAAAATTTTTAATTTTATCTCATTTTTAGCCAATTTTATGAACTCTTTAAATCTAAAACTTCTTATTTTATTAGTTGAACTTCCGATCTAGTTTTTAAAACATTAGTTGTTAATATTATTAGTATAAAAAATATAGGATAAAAGACATAAAAACTTTATGTAATTTTGATTAATTAAAATTTTTATAGTCCTTAAAATTAAGTAAAAATAATTATGGTATCATTTTCTAAAAATATTTCTTCTCTTATACTTTTGTTAAAAGTATTACTGAAACGTACATAAGTAAACAATACACTAGACCAATTAAATGTTACTGATATAATAATTTTATAATTATAATAAATTATTACTTTAAATTAAATTTCATTAATTCTAATTGGGATTAATAATAGTAAGATTTATGCATGTGTTTTACTATTATTTTTAACAAAAATTTAATAGAAATAAAATTTAAATAAAGAAGTATAAACTTTTTTTCGATGATTATAAAAAACAATGATTTTCAATTAATTAAATTAAAAAAGTCCCTTATCTTTTACCAAAAAAGAAAACATATATATATATTCTAAGTACCTAAGTGCAAAGTGTAGAGATCACAAGTAGGAAGAACATATTCCAAGAATGGTGAAATGACATCTAAATTTGGAGAGCTGGAGGGAAGAATCTGAAGTTATCTTTCCTCATACATCGAAAGAATCATACAAAAGTTGATGACGATAGATACAACAACCATTCCTAGTGCCAATCCACTTTAGATTGCACTTTCAGAATGACAACACAAACAAATAACGCTAGAGCAAGTGGGTGCATGGGTGCTTGCTTCTGACGTCTTGTTGTGTCTTTTTACTTTGTATTATTTAACATTTATTATCATAAAGTACTAATGCATATATAGATATGGAGAATATGAAAAGCAATGTCACTAAGGAATCGCCCAACCATTCAAACGCAGCACCCCCACGACTTTAACAACCCTACTTTTAGATCATTACCTACCATATTCGTGGGGGGTGCTAATTGAAGCTTATCCTCTCTTCAATAATTCTAAGATTATTGTCAATTTGATATGATATGTCTTCATATTCAAATTTTATGATTTTCAATATTAAAAATCTAAGTTTGGCTATTTAATTATAAATATCATAGATTAGTAGAGCCTTCAAGTATAGAACAGACTTATTATGTTATTATAATAAATTTGTAATATATTTGAAAAAAAGAACAACACACTCACACTCACAATAATAATTTAGATAGATATATACATACATACATGCATACATACATATATATATATATTATGACGACATAAGTATATTGAGAATTAATTCAAAAATTTGGAGTTGTTTAAATTCTTTTAAAATAGTTCTTAGTTTGTTTTTAATCTTATCTTATTAGCTAGATTCGTTGGCTGAAATATATATTTTAATTTTTTGTATTTTTTTCATATAAAGCAACCAAGTTTAACAATAAAAATATTGGAGTGTTATGTATTCTTTAATTTTTATCTTATCTCATTTTATTCATCTTCTTTTCTTCAAAATCCCAACAGTGGTATCGGAGCTTTAGATTCTTGAAGGATTATGAGATCGAGTAAGAAAATACAAAAATTAAATTCCCATGGCTGCCAACAATTATCTCATCATCAAGTTTCAATGGTGAAAATTATCTAACATGGACTGTTAAAATAAAAAACTCATTAAAAAGTTCTTAGCTTGTGGCAATGAGTAGAAAATGAAAGGGAATTACCATCTCTAGGAAATAATCCAACATTTAATCAGATAAGGGCTCATGGAGAAGAAGAAGCAAGACGTATAGGAAAGTCTCAATGCTATAATTGCAAAATATTTGATCATCCACAAAAGAATTGTAGATTTAAAAAAGAAGAACATGCAAATTTGGTTGAAGTGACTGAAGAAGAAACTATTTTTTAGATTTGTTGGTGAGAAGTGTATCATGAAGAGATGTGTTCCAATATCTATAAGTTGATGATAATATGCATTAATAAATTTGAAGACGGTGATGAGAAGTGCATTACATTATGAGAGAAGTGCTCTATTCTTCAAATTTTGAATTAAGAGGGAATGCTGAAAATTAATTTAAAATTTTAGAGTTGTTTAAATTTTTTTAGATTAAGTCTTTGTTTATTTTTAATCTTATCTTATAACTCAGATTTATTGGCTGAAATGTATATATTTAGTTTTTTTGTTTTATCTATATAAAACAACCAAGTTTAATAATAAAAATATGGAAGTGTTACATATTCTTTAATCTTTATCTTATTCATCTTCTTTTCTTTAAAAACCCAACAAAGTAAATTTGAGATTATAAAATTATAGTAACATGTAGATATTTTTAGTTCATTAAATTTAAGAATTTAAGTGTAAGAATTTTTAAAAT
This sequence comes from Erythroxylum panamense, assembly GCA_027123425.1. Lineage (NCBI taxonomy): Eukaryota > Viridiplantae > Streptophyta > Magnoliopsida > Malpighiales > Erythroxylaceae > Erythroxylum > Erythroxylum panamense. The sequence continues at coordinate 31,918,392 of JAOTIZ010000201.1, read as the reverse complement.
TAAAATTATTCGAATTGAAGTACAAAGACAAAAACACAAACACAATGCAATATTAGAACAATTAGGCAATTGAGTCTCAAGGGACTCGACCAAGTTCATGTCATCATGTGTGAATGGAAGATTTAAAAGCTATGCTTAGCCAACTTGAAGTGACATATAAAAGATATTATATTGTTAGTGTCAGCCTGAACAAGCCAGCACTTGCTTCTTCGTAATAGCTTTTAGTCAAAGATGATGTTGCGCAGTCACATAGGTGGTCGATTCAGTGGAGTGAGAGACGTACGGTGTTAAAGATGATGTTGGGCATGATATGTAAATTATTACATCAATCTAAAAAATTTATTTACTAAATTCTTAGGAATTTAAATTTTATGAATTTAAAATTTTAACTTATTATTATAAATAAAATATAATAATCTTGTTATTATAATTTTAAGAAAAATTTTAAAATATTTAATTCTAATCATAAATATTATAGTAAACTTAAAATATCAAACTTCGAATCATTGGTATATGTAATTGTGGATTGTGAATACTTTCAGGCTAATATGATATATCAATTATTTCATATATATGTGAAAATGTGATCGATTCACCTTCAACCTAAAGGATTTTTTTTTTATGTTAAAGAGATATTAATTATTAAATAGACTATCAAATATATATAATAATTCATAAATTTTATATTTTTAATAAATTATTCAATAAATTAACAATTTATAATTAAATAATATATTCGATCTAATTAATATTTGTAAATTCTAACTTTGGGTAGGACATGGAATAAAAGGTGAATGTAGTGCCTAATTAGGTAACGATGCTTACATTATGCTTCTCTTGTCATTGTTAATATGGGCCCATTTAAGTGTTGTGTTTTATTCTAATTTTGTTTACCTAGGGCACTTTATGCAGAGCATATTATTATTATTATTTAATAAAAAGAGCACAATACTTTTCATGTTTTTCACTATTTTCAAACGATAATTATAATTTCAAATTAAAAATTCTCTTATAATATATAATTTAAGAATAAATTTATTAAATTAATATGTCATCACCATCATCATCATACCCAGTCTGAAGTTCCGTAATAAAAAATCTAAAAAGATCTGATAGTACATAGTCTTACTCCTACGTAAGATTTTTTTTGAGATAAATTATTAGATATGTGATTTGCATAATTGGCTTAATTGTTCTACTAGGTCCAGCCACGTGGCAGCAAAGTTGATGACTCACGTCGTAAAGTGCTTCCACGTGTAATCAACGACATCATTGCCAAATGGAGGACTTGCCGTTATGTCTAGTTTAATCAAAACGGAACACACGCGGCTCTCTCTCGACTATTCCCCGATAAGGTCCCCTCTCGCTTACCACCACCAACCAACGCATCGTTTCCGGTCACCGAGCTCGACGTCGTATTTAGAAGATGTGGAGGTGCGCAGGTTAAGTGTTGGAACAATAGCACCTTGCTAGTGGTGGAAGCATATATGTATATAAAAAAGTTGTATCGTTGACTATCTGTAGCTCTTGATAAGCCAAAGCAAATTGAGCTAAATAATTGGAGAGAGTTGCATGATTTGGGTCTGTTTTATAATTAGTATAATTTCAAAGAAAACAAAAGAAAATGGAATAAAAAATAAGTAGGAACAGTGATGAAGACGAGGAGAGTTCATTTTTAAGCTGAGGGGGGGGTTCTCATTTGAGTCTTGGTTTGAAGAAGAATGGTGTTTGAAGCAAGTTTGGTGGGAGAATATGTGAAGAGAATAGTAGGTTTACGAGGTTTTGGATTGGAAGTTGCAAGCTTTGGGTCTCTGCTTCTGGTTCTTACTCGTGGCGGGAAACTTTGTTCTCATCCCACTTTGATTTGAAACAGGTTCGTTCTATTCGTTTGTGTTGGTTCTTTTTGATCGTTTTCTTCTTCTGGGTTTTCGTGTTTCTGTTCATCGAGTTTGCTCGTTTGCATAGAGATGGGAATAAACTGAAGATTCTGTTAGTTTCAGAGCGTTTTTTTTCTTTTGTTTCGTTAGATGTTTGGTCGTGTAAACTTGACATGATTTGGATTCGTCGATCGGAAAGATGGTTCTATTGAGTGAAGTGCGTCAGAGACAGATTCTTTGGGTGTTAAACAAATTCTTTAGGACTGTGTTTCGAGTAGCAATGGAATTACAGAAGTTCTTGTTTCTTATTATCTTGTCTTCTGGAAGTAGAAAAATGTTTTTAAACAAATCTGGACTGCTTTGCATTTCATTACTTATTTTCGTTTTTCCATCTTCCTGGAAAGTAGGAGCATCCGGAATTTCTTAAAATTTGGTCTCCTGTGGTTCCAAGGAATTTGTGATTTCATGGTCCTGGTCTGTCCTGATGTCTCAATTTCCTTCTTATTCAGTTGAACTCTCCTGGTTACTATCTTCACTTTTAAAGCTTACTGAGCGTACCTTTGTATTGGATATAAGGAGCATGAACTCTCCATCGACACAGTTTATCACCTCAGGAAGGATGGGCATGTATGAGCCTATCCATCATATTGGAATGTGGGGAGATACTTCACCTGCATCAATGATAATCAACGGCTCTCCGGGTACGTCGACATCGATGATTTTCACGGTCGACACGAAGCTAGAAAATCAGGTGCAAATCTTTAAATTGAATCCTTACTTTTTCTGGTAATTTTTGGTCATAGGTAGTCATTGTGAGCTGAACTTTTTGTTATGCAATTTCATTAGTCAGAGAACACGTCACAAGATACACTTGGACCTTCAAGCAAGTATGATCAAGAAGCAAGTAAACCTAGTGATAGGGTAAATGTTATAACTCTCCCATTTTCTCTTGCCCTCTCTGTGTATGTCTGTTTATGGAAGTAGATAATTTGTTGACGTGGTGATGATGAAAGGTACAAAGAAGGCAAGCTCAAAATCGTGAAGCTGCTCGTAAAAGCCGGCTGAGGAAAAAGGTACAAGTATCCATTGAACATACATCAAGTTCTGCAGATTGCTGGCTTGAATTCTAGACTTTGATTTGCAGGCGTATGTTCAACAATTAGAATCGAGCCGGTTAAAGCTGATACAATTGGAGCAGGAGCTCGAAAGAGCCAGGCAGCAGGCATGGAGAAGATTATCTTTTTGTTCCACTGAAATCTTTTAACACTCCACTAAAACAGTTGTTGCTCCTCTTCCAGGGTCTGTACTTAGGTGGTGGAGTAGAGGTTGGTCATTTGGGGTTTAATGGAACCATAAACTCAGGTTTGTGTTTCTCAAAACTCTGACTGATACCACCATAATTAGAATTGATTGCATGTCTCATTGAAAGCAACAGGGATACCAATAAGTATGGGGTTATTTCCAGCTGGGTTTGGACTGGACTTTGGATTGCACACCCCCTTTGCTCTAAGCTCGGCTAGAATTTGATTCTTTTTTATAGGACTAGGCTCGAGTCCGGTTGACTCAAACTTGACCTGTTGACCTTAGGCCAGACCTTGAACTTTTTGTCATTCCTAGATTTAGAATTCCTGAAGTACAATTTAAAACACAAATTACATCAGTTTGCAATCAACTATGGAGTCCAAAGTCAAGATAGTTGTTGCTATGAGAGAGCAACGCATTTATATATCTACTTTTACAGTCATAGATAGCCCTAAATTATTTCCTGTTACTTGTTCTTCCAGAACTTTTTTTTATAAATTATAAGCCAAAATCTGAAAATTCTGCAGTGATCACCACATTCGAAATGGAGTACGGAAATTGGTTGGAAGAACAAACCAGACAGATATCTGATCTGGGTATTGCTTTAAATGCTCATATCAGTGATGAACAGCTGCAGATACTTGTGGAAAGCTCGTTGAACCATTATTCTAAACTTTTTAGCATGAAAGCTGCTGCTGCAGAAGCTGATGTTTTCTATATGATATCTGGAATGTGGAAGCCACCCGCAGAACGGTTTTTGTTGTGGATAGGCGGATTTCGCCCGTCGGAGCTTCTCAAGGTGATATACATTGTTCAGGTTTCATTGTGTCATAGCTCTATAATTAATTTGTATTAAGTTTATCGTTGGATGAATTGCATTGCTGATATTGATCCCAAAAAAAGAACAGCCAACCATCACACTATGAAAATTGGATAGCCCAGGAGTTTAGCTTATTAACTATTCATCTATGGGAGGCACTAAATCCAGAGTAACTTCACAGGTTCTTCTGCCTCAGCTTGAACCCCTGGTGGAACATCAGCACCTGGAGCTAACTAACCTCATATTATCATGTCAGCAAGCAGAAGATGCTCTTTCACAAGGTATGGATAAACTCCAGCAAACTGTAGTTGAGACACTGGCGGGTGGTCATTTTGATGAATCTAGTTATATGCCACAATTGGAAAATGCAATGGAGATGTTAGAATCTTTAGTTCGCTTTGTGTCGCAGGTATGGACTCCATCTCTTGCTCCAATATCGGAAATAGCATCTTCTTGCATATATATTTGTACTAATCATCATTAGGTGGTTATCTAAAAGTTGGCATAAAACATTGATCCAAAACAGGCCGACCATCTTCGGAAGGAAACTCTGCTTCAGATGCACCGGCAGTTGACGATCCGTCAGGCAGCTCGAGGCTTGCTTGTGTTGGGGGAATACTTCCAGCGATTTAGAGATCTGAGTTCGCTATGGACAGCTCGTCATCATGAGCCTGCTTAGTCCTGCAGTGCATTACTAGGCACCAGGAAGTTCAAACTATGAACAAGATCACATCTCTTGTAGCCAAAAGTATATCTTTGAAGAATGTTTTTGTAAACTTATTTAAGGTAAGACATAATTCAAGCTGCTGACATTTTTGAAGCAGTTTTCCACAGAATCATGAAGTTGTGAATATACAAGCAGCCATTTTTTTCCAAGAAATAAAAGGATCTGTTTTTAATCAAATACTCAACGTTTTGAATCTACTGATTAATCTGCCACTAAATTTTTGTATGCTCAATCTGATCATCCAGTACCCGATTATTGTTGAAATATAAAGTGAGAGTTTATCCCATATTAGAGAAAGAGAGGAAAGAACACTAATATATAAGTCTAGTGGGCTACTCCACCTATCACCAATTGGTTTTAGGATGGAACCTCACTTAAACTTATATGTGGTCTAACTTTCCTTCTCGTGTGAGCCTGTAGGCCCATTGTAAATTCTAACATGGTATCAGAGAAGGTTGCTCTTATGTTAGTCGTTAACCCCTCAAAATGATAGATTATGTCACGTGTTAGACTCACACGTGAGGGGAAGTGTTGAAATATAAAATGAGAATTTGTCCCATATTGAAGAAAGAGAGGAAAGAAGACTAATATATAAGTCTAGTGGGCTACTTCACCTATCACCAATTAGTTTTAGGATGGAACCTCACTTAGACTTGTATGTGGTCTAAGTTTCTTTCTCGTGTGGACCCGTAGGCCCATTGTAAATTCTAACAATTATTTGATTGGTTGCTTCTTATTTCAGTATATGCCATTTATGAATTATGCATTGAAACACAGCTTTTTCCTTGGTGCACTGGAAAGCTGACTGGTGTAGAATGGGATGGCAAGTTAGTCCTACCGGAATCTAATCCGGTTTTCGATTGAAAGTTAACGAATTGAATTTAGTTTTGCTCGATCTTAGAATCAAGTTCAAATTTTAACATTTGTTGATTCTAAATTTAATATCAGATCAAGCCAACTAATTAAATTATGTTTAATTAAATTTAAATTCTAGTGTGCGTAGGAAAATTGGTCACCTGATTTGTATAATTTTTTATTTTTTAATTTCTTTCCCAATGAACTAAAAGTAAATTTATCTTATAATTTCAGTTATATTTAACAATTATTTACTTTTAAATTATTTAAAAATGAAATAAAAAAGAGCTTTTATACTCTTTTTAAATTATTTTTAAAGAGATTGCCAAGCACTTTGACTAGTGAGTTTTGATATTATAACAATTAAAGACGTTAAAATTTTTATTAAAATAATTTTAACACATTAAAAGTTCTCTTTTTTAATATTTAATATCATGAAATATGTTTTCAGATAATTTAAAACAACAAAAAGAAATATTTTTTTGAATGAATGAAACCAGAGAGATTCTTCACACACACAGAAGCCAACATAACAATTTAGAAGGATTAAGAGAAAAACATTCCTAGTGCTAATTGTGTTACTTCACTTAATTATTGAATGAAACAAGAGAGATTGATGCTGGAAGATTCAGAATATTACACATCTATCTCACTCTCTGGCAGATTGATGCTCACAGCTTGGACATTGAGTAGTCCAATGCATCAACAAGAAAGTCTGCAAATACCAAAAGCAGAAGCAAAGTCATTACTCGGAAAACAAAACTAAAACAGCAATTTCTGCTCTTCAGAATTCAGTTGAACTGATACAGATCAGGAGGGCTCAACTTATCATCCACAAATCCAGGAATGTAAAACAGATAAGAAGTACCTGCATCATCTTTGGAGAAGCACATTGGTGGTTTTATTCGGAACACGTTCCCGTGCAGGCCCCCTTTCCCAACTAGAATTCCAAGCTCTGCAGGTGCAAGAACAGTGAGTTTATTCTTCAACACCTGGAATAACTATTGCAGAACCTGATCTCTGGATATTTCAGGGGAACTTAGGTAGTACCTCTAAGTTTCTCAAATAGAACTGCAGTTTCTGCCTTGGCAGGTGTCTTCTCCTTCCTATCAGTTACCAGTTCTATCCCCACCATCAAACCCCTCCCTCTTACATCTCCAATGACTGAACGGAATTCACAAGCATTTAAGAATATGATCACTTAAGGCAAGTCTTGTTAAGTAACTATACATCAAATTTCAAGTTCATGGATCACTAAATTCTTGTATTTTTATTTAAAGATGAAGATTGACAAGCAAACAATCCTATTTCTTGGAAACAATTCAGAAGCTAATGTATAAAAGCCATTACTTGCCTACCCACATACAAACAAAGCACAGAAGACTTCTGAAGAAACCTCCTGATTGAAAAACCATCAACTAAATCTTCAGAACCATTATTACCAAAGTTTAACTATCAACAGTTAGCTTATTGTTAGGTTGAGATTCACGACATGTAGAATAACAGAACCAGAGACTTTTTACTTCACTTTAGGGTCTGTTATAGCCATGCGAAAAACAAAAGACAATTGCTTAGTTTGCAGTGATTGGTCAAAGAGAAATTACTGTCATGTCTTTGCTGCAGATCTCTCAAGCGTCCAAGCAAGTGGGATCCAACGGCAGCACAATGATCTTGGCGCTTCTCTTGATCAATTACTCTCAGAACTGCTAGTCCACCAGCAGAACAGACAGGATTACCACCAAAAGTGTTGAATTGGATTTTCTGAGCCATCACACTTGCTATTTCTGGTGTTGTTACTACTGCACCTAAAGGTAAACCATTTCCGATACCCTGTCAATGATCAACATCAAATGTCAAGACAGGTTGGTAAAGGAACCACAGTTATAAATTCCTGATATGGACTAAATTTTCAGGATTGAGTGATTAAATTCAAATGGATGTACTTTTGCCATGGTAACTATGTCAGGGATGACATCTTGGGTCTGAAAACCCCAATAATGGCTTCCGGTGCGACCAAATCCTGTTTGCACTTCATCTGCAATGCAAACGCCACCAGCATTTCGTACAATATCATAAACCAGCTTCAAGTATCCAGGGGCTAATTCAACTGCTCCACCAACTCCCTGGAGTTGAGCAAAATAGAAATGAAGGTTATAAAAATCTCTCATCAATGATTACTGAAACAGCCAAAAACTCAAAATTTGTTTAGACAACATGCATTATCATTTGCTGACCTGAATTGTTTCAGATATAAATCCAGCCACCCTTCCTGAAGTTCCATAGCTAATGTGATCTTGAACATCTTTTGCATAGCCGGTCGGATCAGGGCCAAAGATTCCTCGGTAAGGATCCGGATTAATCACATGATGAATTTCTCCCTGCAGTATTTTATACTTAGAATCCTATTGTAATTTTGCCAAGTTTCTTTCTTAAGTAAGGAGAGTCGACACAAAACCTGTTGTATAGGATACTTCCATGTATTTAAAGCAGTCAGTCCAATTGTACCAGAACTTCCACCATGATATGCATTTCTTAACGATATCATTTCAAGATTGCCAGTATAAAGTCTGGCCATCATCGCTGCCAGCTCATTTGCTTCTGAACCAGAATTCACAAAGTACACAACCTAAATCATGAAATTTTCAATTTATTAGGTCTTTTGCTCGACTCTGCGGAACTCAGAACTAATCATTTAACTCAGAAATTCGAAACTAATTCTTGCAAGGAAAAGAAAGAAAAAAGTGCACCCCCACCTCTAACCTTTAGAAACATAATAGTTGTGGGAAAAAGGTAGGGATAAGATAAATTAAGCAAAGACCTTGAGGTTCCCAGGCATTTTGGCAGCTAAGGCCTCTGCGAAATCAGCAATGGCGTGATGCAAGTAAATGGTTGTAGCATGCTGGAGAAGCTTACTTTGCTCTGTAATGGCTTCCAAAACATGAGGATGGCAATGCCCACAAGAGACTGTCACTATTCCTGCAAAAGCATCCAGATACCTCCTCCCCTTCTCGTCATATAAATATTGCATCTTCCCTTCCACAATGTTCAGCTACAGATGATACATAACCACTCATTTAACCAAAATCCATTCAAGAAAAAATCAACCTTTATGTACACTTGATCATCTTTCAAGAAAAAAGAATCAATCTTTAGCACATACATCGCCTAAACTTAAATGGGTATTTTACAAATAATAAATATAAAGTATTCTCTATGTAAACTCACAGGCTTCTGATAGTAGTAGAACAGTGAGGGACCAAGAAACCTCTTTCGTTTTTCCAGCACTTCCTCTGCTAACGGTCCTCGATACGGCTTTGGCTGGTACTCAAACGGTGGTATTTGTGGCGGGGCATCGCTGGTAACGGCCGGGGATGTGGCGGATGATGAAGAAACGGAAGTGAACGAGCAACGAAGGATGTGGTGAGGAGAATACAACTTGGGTTTGGATTCTTGTACAGTTTTCTTCAGAATTTGCCACCGGAAACCCATCTAGAGAAGCAAAAGATTGAGAGAGAGAGACAGAGACGAGTAGTTGCTTTGCTGTTACTCAGGTGGCACTGTCCGGTTCTCAAAAACCAAAAAGTTTGTTATGTTATGGCGTTTAGCCATTTTCGAGGATTATTTGACGGCTGACGTACGATTTCAGAGATTTATGATAAGGTACGGAGTTGACAAGGATACACGATGGTATACTCTTTCCGAAAGATTCCCAAGTTTTCGTGAAACATCCGTATAGATACAAAAATCCATAATCACATGTTTCGACGATTGGGTTTGGGCATTCAGCTGAAAAACGCAACAAATCCGCTGTAAATATCCAACAGATTTTGATAATACTGCAAATTGTACACATAACAGATTATGTAACAGTAAGAAGGTGGTCCAATAAGCCTAGCAATGATGACACACACAGACCTATAAATGGTTCAAATCGTTGCTTTTTGGGACGGGACCAAAGTGAAGAGGGGGCGCTCCACGTATCTCCTGATTAAAAAATTCAGTACATTTTATTGGTTTGATTTTTTATTTTTTAGTTTAATTTATTTTAATAATTTTTGTTTAATTAATTATATTTTATATTTCAAAATTTTTAATTTTTCCAATATTTAGTTTGTTTTATAATATTTAATACTAATTAAACTTTTTAAATCTTAAACTTTGTTTATATTCTATTTTCACAAAAAATGCTTGTAAAGTTAGGAAATATAAATACTTTCATTTTATTAATATTAATTAATTTAAATTTCTCATTTAATTTTTAATTATTGATTCAAATCTAAAATATATAATTTACGACTTTATGTATATGTTTGTGTGATGGTAATATTGAAATGAAAAGGGTAATATTAAAAAAAGAGACAACAAATATTTGAAGTTTTAAAAGTTTCAAGCTTTAATATATCTTAATATATTGTGATGCTTAATTAAAATTTGATAGTTTACTCAATAATTTAGGATAAATTATTATTGATATCCTAACTTTTAAACAATTTATTAGATATATCAATGGGAGTATCAAAACTTGCCCAATCTGGCTCGATTTTGGCCCAAGTTGGAAGGGTCAAGGGCCAACTCATCCCGACCTGTCGGGTTATGGGCTGGGCCAGTGGCAACGCTTGCCTGGGTTAGGCCCAAGCTGCCCATTGACATCTCTATATATCAATATTCATCGTGTAATATTACATATCATAATTTATAAAAGAGTTATTTGTATTAATCTACAACATTATTAATAACAAAACTTAATAATGTTTAAATGAATTGAAAGAAAACTATTGGATCGAAAGATTTTGTGCATACCTGTATTTATGATTATTTTTCGTAAGATATTGATTTCCTCTCTTTTTCTTTCTTTAATGTGTTTCTTCAATGATTTAGAATAACTATTCAAAAAGTTTTTAAACTTATATAGTACCACCAACCAACATGTGGTTTGGTAATTTAAAGAGAGAAGAAAAGGGTCGTTGACCCAGTTGAGAGCCATTATTTAATACCCAATAATCATTATCTTTGGTATTTTTTATGAGACTCAAATCTATAAGTCACATGGGCCATTAAATAATCTAACAATTTCACACCTAACCCGTGTTACGACTTGGTGATTCAATAATAAAACTTTAAATGCACACAATACATGGAATCGATCAAGTCATCCTTAATTAAATTAAGATGATGGGATTATGACGGTCACAAGTTATATAACATGCTTCCTTCCATGTATCACAAAATCAACTCAACTCAGAAAACTTTACGTGGGGAATTTTGTAATTATTATCTCACAAATAATAATTATGGTATACAACATAATATGGATAATCAGGAAGTAAGCAAAAACATATGACTATAATTGAATTCACAAATGTCATAACAATTCGAGCTATTAGGACACTATGCTAACAAGAACTTATCTATAAGGCTCATCCTTTCAACATGACCAATAAATATTTTGGGCGGTAAGCCTTTAGTTAACGGATCTGCTATCATGAGATTGGTACCAATATGCTCAATGGATACTTTATGTTTTTGCACTTCTTCTTTCATAAACAAATACTTCAAATCTATGTATTTCACACCCTTTGAATATTTGTCATTATTAGAGAAGAAAACGGCTGCGGAATTATCACAATAAATTCTTAACGGTCAGGTAATATTATCGACAAGACCAAGACCAAACATAAAGTTTTGCAACCACAATCCATGAACCGTGGCCTCAAAGCACGCCACAAATTTAACATCCATAATGGAAGTAGCAATGACAGACTGCTTTTCACTTTTTCACAAAACTGCTCCTCCAGCTAATAGGAACATATAACCGAAAGTAGATTTCTGTGAGTCTACACAACCGACATAGTCTGAATCCGAGTAACTTATCACCTCGAGATGGGTTGATTTCCTATATGTGAGCATATAGTCCTTGGTGCCTTGTAAGTATATGAGGACTTTCTTTACAGCTTTCCAGTGGCCCATTCTAGGATTGTTTTGATATCAGCCTAGCATTTCAACAGCAAAACTGATATCTAGTCTAATGCATGTTTGAGCATCCATTAAGCTCCTAATTATTTACACATAAGGAATAAACTCCATGTCCTTACATTCCAAATCGTTTCGTGGACATTGCATTAGACTGAATTTGTCCCTTTTTTGAATTGGAACTATCCATATGGAGCATTTTCTCATTTGAAATATTTCTTATACTTTCTTGATATAACCTTTATGAGATAATCCCAACAATCCTTGTGATCTATCCTGGAATATTTCTATTCCTATCACATAGGTTGCCTTACCCATATCTTTGATTTCAAAATTATTAGAAAGAAAATTCTTGATATCAAGTAACAAAACCATATTATTCGCAGCAAGAAGGATATCGTCAACATATAGGACTAATATAATGAACTTGCTCTCACTAATCTTCATATAGATACATTGATCAACGGTGTTTTCTACAAAACCATAAGACGTAATGATATCATTAAACTCAAGATACCATTGGCGGGAAGCTTGCTTCAGTCCATACATTGACTTCTTTAATTTACACACTAATAATTCATTTTATGTGGTCACGAAACCTTTCGATTGATCCATATATACTTCTTCTTCTAAGTCACCATTTAGAAAGGCAGTCTTTATGTCAATTTGGTGAAGCTCTAAATCATAATGAGCCACCAGTGCCATAACAATTCTTAAGGAGTCAT
>JAOTIZ010000201.1:31852575-31868854 GCA_027123425.1 Erythroxylum panamense | reverse complement strand
CTCGAATCTGGTGTGACAATGTTTCAGCTACTTACTTGGCTGCAAATCCAGTTTTTCATTCACGTTCCAAGCATCTCAAACTCGACTTCCACTTTGTACGTGATCAGGTGCGCAAGAAGGCTCTTACCGTCTCGTTCATTCCTACTACTGATTAGCTTGCTGATGCACTTACTAAGCCTCTGTCCAAGGCTAGATTTCATGCGTTGAAGGACAAACTGATGATGTCTCCCCCCATCGATTTGCGGGGGGTGTTACGGATATGACTTAGTCAAACTTATTTTACTCATTGGCTGAGTTGGTTGTATTTTTAAATTTAAACTTCCTTGATTTTCTTTTGTGTATCTTGTATAGATTGCAATTGTATTTAAATTGTAAATGGATCAATAGAAATTTGAGCTTTTTCCAATTCTTCTTGCTGCGTTTACAGATTATTGTAAATAAATTCTAACATATATCGATTTACCACGTAAATAATATAAAATCCTAAGTAGAAGAGATATATTCAAACTTATAAAAATTAAGTCCAATCAAAATTTTTATTTAAACTCATAAATAATTTACTTTAAAAAACGTAATTTGCATATTATTATATATATTTACTAAATTTGCATTTACCAAAAAAAATTGAACAAGATCACTATAAAAATAAATTATATTATTTGATAATTATTGTATTATTATAATAATCCATATTAATTAAAACCAAATCTCAGTTATATATTAAAGACGCCCTACATCAAAGATGACAAATTCTATTACTAGCTATCATTTAATAATTATTGTATTATTGTAATAATCCATATTAATTAAATTAATTATAACCATCTCTATCTTTGCCCTAAAAATCATCTTTTTTCGTCAAATCAATCACTTTCGATCATCAAAACCATGTTTTTATGAACAAGACTTACCTTCAATCTAAAGACTGATAGGTTTTGTAGTTTCCATGCTTTTCGTCACTTTATATAAGAGTTTGCCACCATGAGTATGCATGTATTCAATCCAAGAACAAAACATCTTAACATGGCTTGGTTTTTATCAGCGATTCTTGTCTTGATTGCTACTTTCTTCTTCCTAAAGGCAAGGCCACGTAACGGTAAGAACAAGCACACAAATTTGCCTCCTGGTCCAAGAGGGTTGCCGATAATCGGTAGCTTCCATTTGTTAGGCAAGAATCCTCACCGAAGTTTGCACAAATTGGCTCAAAAGTATGGCCCCATCATGCATATGCGTTTAGGTTTGTCACCAATTAACGGTTGTCATTTCATCTCCAGAAGAAGCTGAGTTAGTTCTGAAGACCCATGATTCTGTCTTTGCAGGCAGACCACCTATTGAGGCTTCAAAGTTCATGTCTTACAACCAAAAGAACTTGATCTTCGCTTCTTATGGTTCTTATTGGAGAAAAATGCGAAAAATTTGCACTGTCGAGTTTCTTAGCAGCTCTAAGATAAATTCCTTCAAGCCCACCAGAATGTTGAAATTTTGAAGAATTGAAGAGAAGATGAAAGAGATGAGGATGGGATTAGATAAAGTTTAAACAATATGTAACACTCCCATATATTTATTATTAAACTTGGTTGCCTTATATAGGCAAAATTCAAACAACTAAAATAAATTTTTCAGCTACCAAATCTATTTATAAGATAAGATTAGATAAAATCTAAGACTTAATCTAAGATAATCTAAGACCTATTCTAAAGGAATTTAAACAATTTTAAAATTTGAATTAATTCCCAACACAGAAAACATGCGCTTGACCTCTTGGTTCAGTCCATCAAAAAGGCCTCCGGAGGCAGGCGTTTCACCGTGAATCTTAGAACCAAACTCGCCTCTCTTAGTGCTGACATGAGTTGCTTGATGGTTTTCAGGAAGAAATATTCAGAGAAGGAGTTTGATGAGAGGGGGTTCAAAGCTATAGTTCATGAAGATGCAACGCTGACAGCAATTCCTAACATGGGAGATTATGTTCCACAGATTGCATGGCTTGATCTTCAGGGTCTGAGAAAGCGCATGAAGGCTGTTGCCAAAGTCTTCGATGAATTCTTTGAGAAGATAATTGAAGAACATGTCAAGAACACAGATGAAAATGGAACCAAGGACTTCGTTGATGTCATGCTAGGTCTTATAGGATCAGAAGAAAATGAGTACCGCGTAGATAGAGATAGCATCAAAGCCATTATCCTGGTAAGCTTGCATCCTTATGGAGCTATTGTTGTGCGGAAACGTTAATGAATTCGGAGTGAAAATAAAATAACAACGATACCAAAAAATTTATACTGGTTCGACAATGCCTACATTCAGTTTGGAGATGACTGAGTATTTCACTATAATCAATGAGAGCATACAATGATGTTTGTCATTCAATTTCCCAAGAGACCCAAAATTAACCCACTCCTATTAGAAAAGAGAAAACAAAAAAAATATAAATACTTTTTCTTTTCTCTCTCCCTGTCACTATTCTCTCTTCTTCTTCTTTCGAAAATAACTCTCAGTCTAACAATTTCTTTCTTCTCTCTTTCCCACACCAAAACTCTTACTCTCCTTGTGCTCTCCTCTCCTCCTTCGTTTGCTTCTATTTATAGATAATTTCATGGGTGTGAAAGCCTCCAGCTGCACCACCAAAATCCATGAAAAACAAGTCACCATTGTTGAGCCACCATTGTTGATCACCGAGAGCAAGCTTCCATTTTTGACTTTGAGAAGGTAAGATGTCTGACTTTGCAAGCTTCTATTTTTGACTTTCTTTGAGCCAATATTCAACAGCTATAAGTATTATATTCTCCGTTTATGTTAAATGGTATGTCTATTACCTGAGAGAATTACTCCTAATCAAGATTTCCTGGTGCAGGACATGCTTGCAGCTTCAATGGACACTTCACCAACAATAGTGGGGAATGGGCACTTTCAGAAATCCTTAAGCACCGAAATGTAATGGAAAAAGTCCAGAAAGAGTTGGAAGAGAAGGTAGGCATTAATAGAATGGTGGAAGAATCAGACATAAAGAACCTAAAATACTTGAACATTATTATAAGGGAAACTTTCAGGCTTCACCCAGTTGTACCACTGCTAGTTCCTCACTATTCAATGGAAGATTGCACTGTCCATGGCTACTTTATCCCCAAAAACTCACGAATTATTATAAACGTCTGGGCCAATGGACGAAACCCTAGTGTCTGGTCTGAACCAGACAAGTTCCTCCCTGTAAGGTTTGCGGGTAGTGACATAGATGTTCTTGGACACGACTTCCAGCTTATACCATTTGGTTCAGGTCGAAGAGTGTGTCCTGGGATGCAATTGGGGCTCACCATTACAAGTTTGGTGCTTGCACAATTGCTTCATTGCTTCGATTGGGAGTTACCAGATGGTGTTTTACCAGATGAATTGGACATGAGTGAGGAGTTCGGTCTTGTGATTCAGAGGACCAAGCCTCTACATGCGATTCCTACTTATCGCCTTCACATTTGATCAATAACCAAAGTTATGTTGTGTTAATTTGTGTGTATGGATGCTATTAATTGATTTCCAATGTGTAGCTTATATTACATGTTAATCCGTGATTAATGTGTTAATGTCAATATTATGCTGCTATAATAAATTCGACTTTTGAAATAATGCAACTATTTTGAAGGAGTCCTTAAATATTAGTTGAAGTGATTTAAGAGTAGATTTAAACTTGAATGTGTTTAGACTACCAGGAATCTAATTTTGAACTATTTAAAGTTACTTAGAAAGTGTTATGTGTAAATAAGGTCCTATTGATTAACTTTTTGTCATTAAAATATTTTTATCATTGTATTATGATAATAAATGACTTCAAATTTGTGAATTTAAAATTTTTAGTTAATTACATAAATAGTCATGTAATATTTTATTTTATTTAACAGGTAAAGATAAAATTTCTATAAGAAGGATGTACCATAATAACCCTATTAGCAAAGTTGTTTTTAATGTCTAAAAATGATTCTATATAACAACAACAACAATAATAACAATAACAATAAATATGTAAAAATCCCACTTAATACGCGAGGTCAGGAAAGGTCGAGTAGTACACATTAACCCTAACTAGTAGAGAGTTGTTTCTAAATGATCTACAAGATTTAAAAAAAGAAAAAAGAAAAGAAAAAAAGAAAAGAAAAATAGGAAATAAATAATTAAATATTAAATAAAATATGAAATAGTAGTAGTAGTAACAACAACAACCATAACAACAACAATCTCATCACCATCATCAATAACAACAACAACAACAATAATAATAAAGTAAAGTGAAAAAAGATAATTTGATACAGTTATGGGACAAACAATGAAGTCATAGATGTGCATGAAGATAAAAGGGAGAAATAATTGAACAAAACTATTCTAGTGATAATCAACCTCAAAATCTTAATATAGTGAAGGAAATGTAAGAAGGAAGAGAGAGAAAGAGAATTTTGACAAAAATAATTGTTAAGATATTTTATTTTTGGCATTATTTGTATTTTGATATATTTGGTATTATCTTTTGTGATAAGGAAGTTGATTTGGATTATGTATATCTTTTGTGATAAAAACGTTGACTTGGTGTAGGATTCCACGATCTTGGATTATGTAGTATTTTTAGAAGTTAAGATAGTGTGAAAGGAAGAAATCATAAATGAGATATAATCCTAAAGAAGGTATAGGATTGTTGAAGATAAACATGCAATACATCTATCAATTTTGGCATTTGCATTTTTGTGCTCTCATGAAGTAGATTATATGATTTGTCTCCATTGATTCTTTATGGTTGTTGTGTATGTGTTTTTGTGTGTTTTGAGCCAAAGATTTAAAATTTTCACAGCAGATGGTTGATTGATTTTGGTAGTTATATTTTTGGTGTGCTTGCTTGATTAATTACATGTTCTATTGATAATTTTGATGGCTGTTGTGCGTGGGTTTCTTCGGTGATCAATTAAAAAGGTTCACAACAGATTTTTATTTGAAGGCAGTCCATGGTGTGACACATATCCATTGATTTTTAGCTGCCATATTTTTGGAGGGCTTGAGAGATTAATCACAATGTTTTATCGTTGATTTGATGCTACTATATTTTAGGAGGTTTTGTAGAGATAATTTACAAGTTTATTAGTAGACTTTTGTTTGAAGAATCTCCAAGATTATGGTTTAATGATGCTACCCATGTAAGGGAATGTTCTATGACTTAAGTGCTCATTTGTTCCTTGTAATTGTTGATCTAATCACTTGAGATATCATTTATCTTTGTTATCATTAGTTGCTTCAAAATTCTCTGTTGAGGTTAGCATGAGATGGTAATACTATCGAGTGTGAGATAACTTTCAAGGTGTGAGTATGAGTGGATAGCGTCAAATAGTGAGTAGTGTCGGCTTCGTAATAACCTTATGTAAGATTATTTTACTTCAGAGAATGTTAATTGATCTAAATGAGTGCCCTGCAGACGTAGGTTGTGTATGCTAAATTGTGTTAACGAATTTCATGTGTTGATTTATTTGTTACGTATTAAGTTTTTCTGCTTATGATTAAATTCTGGAAAATTCATGGATTCTAATCCAGTTACTTTCAAAACAAACAACTGTCAGTTTCAGTTTGAAGCAACTGCGACAGAACATAAATTTTGCAGAACTACTAGGTTTTTTTTCAATTAGTATTAGAGTTTGGTTCACCTAATCAAAACTTGACGTGTCAAGTTGGTGTAAATCAGTATTCCACACTCATGCACACTAAAGAAGGAGTGTCGATTACAAGGCTACTGCTACTAGATGGTTCTAACTATCCTACTTGGAAATTGAGAATGACAGTGTTTATTCAAGCACAATGGACTAAAGCATAGACTTATGTGTTGAATGGTTGGACTCATCCTATGACAACTGATGAAAAGGATGAAGGGATACCTAAAGATCTATTTGAATGGACAAGGATTGAAGAAGAGGGAGCGCTTGATAATTCTCAAGCAATGCATGCAATTTTTAGTGTTATAGATGAAGGACTTTTCAATATGATATCAACATGTGAATTAGCAAAAGAAGCATAGGATACATTAAAAACCATACATGAGGGATTAAAATCGGTTATTGCATCAAAACTTCAAACGTTGGCTACTATATTTGAAGAGCTTAAGATGGAGGAAAGTAAAACTATTTGAGACTTTCGTGCGCGAATGCGTAATATCACCGATTAAGCACATCAAATTAGGAAGAAGTATTCAAATATAAAACTTGTCAAGAAAACCTTAAGATCATTGCCTCCTATAATCATACTAAAGATTGTAACTATTGAAGAAGCTCATGATATTATTGAGTTATCATTGAATAAGGTAATTAGAATTCTCAAAAACTTTGGGATGAGTTTGTTGAGAGACAAGCGTGAGAAGAATAAAGGATTGTTTCTTCAATTAGAGGTAGCAAAACATGTGCATGATTCAGGAGATGATTATGATGAAAATGAAGATATGGTGATGCTAACAAGAAATTTCAATAAGTGGCTAAAGAAAGTGAAGAAAGATATATCTGAGTTTGGGCAGAATGTGGGAGCTCGTCCAACTATAACTTCAAATAGTAAGCAAAAACTCAAAAAAGTTAAAAGAAGGCAAAGAAGATACAATGTTATAAGTGTCAATGTTCTGGGCATATACAAGCAGAATGTGGTAACACTCTTAAAAGGAAAAAAGAGAAGTTTTACACCAGCATTTGAAGTGAAAACAAATATGAAAGTGAGTACGACAAT
The DNA here is from genome assembly GCA_027123425.1 of Erythroxylum panamense. Classification (NCBI taxonomy): domain Eukaryota; kingdom Viridiplantae; phylum Streptophyta; class Magnoliopsida; order Malpighiales; family Erythroxylaceae; genus Erythroxylum; species Erythroxylum panamense. The sequence continues at coordinate 31,862,131 of JAOTIZ010000201.1, read as the reverse complement.
AAAGAAGAAAGTGTGAGTCATCAAGCTACATTGGATACTTTATATAATGAAAGTCCAATTGCTTGCTCAGTAACAACCAGTGAAGAAACTGACGATGAAAATACAGATGTTTCAGTATTAAACTTTAATTCAGATTGCAATAGTGATGGCAATGATTCAAAATTTAATAAGGAAGATATTTGCAAGGCCTATGAATTGATGTATAACAAATGGGTGAAGACATGTAAACAAAATGAGAAGTTAAAGAGGGAAAATTCTACCATCAAAGATGTTATTCAACAATAGATCATAAACTTAATGAAACAAAGCTAAAGCTAATCAGTAAAGATAAAGAAATAAGAATGTTAAATGGTAGTACTGAGAAGTTAGACAAATTGCTGGAAATTGGAAAAAATAAAAGAGATTTCAAGGTGTTAGCTATGAAGGTAAATGTTCTTTGATGAATAATGAGCAAAATGGTGAAGTTAGATTTGTCAAAGGAGCAAGATTCATTAAGCAAGGAAAAATTTCAAAAAGAAGTAGAAAGTTTGTGTCTGCTTGTCACTTTTATGGTGTAAACGGTCACATAAGGCCAAATTTGCTTTGGAATGCTTAAAAAATAAAATCCAAACATTCTTTTAAGAGTTTTCAGTAACAACAAATGCTACCAAAGCAAATTTGGGTTATAAAGAATCAACTACAAGAACTTATGGCTCTTAAATCCATGCACGTCATTTCTCACAATGGATGGTACTTTGATAGTAGGTGTCCAAGGCATATAACAGTTGGAAGAAGCTATTTAATGAATTTTCAAAGTTGTATAGATAGTCACGTCACATTTGGTGATGGGAAGAAAGCAATGGTAATTAGTAAAGGCACTCTTTGCGTGGGTGGATTGCCTCAGTTCAAAAATGTGCTCCATGTGGATAGTTTAAAAGCTAACTTGGTGAGTATTAGTCAGCTTTATGATGATGGGCTGTTAGTCAAGTTCACAAGTGATGAATGGAAGGTATTAAACTAACAAAGAGATTGTATAGTGAACAGAAGAAGATCAGTAGATAATTGGTACATGTTGAAAGATTATAGAGTTATTCAGGATGTTTTAACTGTCATGTGTGATAATAATAATGCCATAGACATCTCTAAAAACTCAGTTCAAAATTCAAGAACCAAACATATTGATTTAAACTATCGTTTACTCCGGAGCTAGTGAGGACTAAAGTTATAGTTCTTTCCTATGTAACAACTAAGAAGCAACTGATTGATATTTTTCTGAAACCTCTTGACTCCATCAAGTTTGAATATCTTTGTGGGGCACTGGAACTATATGCGTTACAACTTTGAAGCTTATTGAATTAAGAAAAAAAAGGAGAGATTGTTAGATGATAATGTAAAAATAAAAAAGGAGAGATTGTTGGATGGTAATGCTTTATACTTTCATATGATTTATTTAAAGGATAGATTGTTTAAGTTTGATATTGATTCGTTGAATGCAATTTTGAGGTTTGTGAATTTAATTAGAGATCAGTCTTATGAGAATTGATTTGAAGTGAGTAATGATGTGTTGATAGTTATGCCTCCTTATTTGTTGAGGTTGATTACACTGAAGGTATTTTTCACAAAGAAACAACAAGTGCTTTGTTACACTTCTTCAAATGATTTTTATTTTCTTTTGGCATTGATTTGTCCGAAGGGGGAGATAGGAGCTTGCTTATATTTTATTATGCCGTGACAATTGACTGTTGACTTAATGTTGACCTTGATTTTGAATTTTTCAATGATTGTTTATTTCAAGGGGAGTTTACATTACTGTTATTCAAGGGAAGTTTTTGATTTGACAAATAATGCTAAAAAGAGAGAGATTGTTAAGATATTTTGTTAAGTTTTTTTTGCATTATTTGTATTTTAACATATTTGGTATACTTCTTATAATAAGGAAGTTGATTTGGATTATGTATATCTTTTGTAATAAGGAAGTTGATTTGGTATAAAATTTCACTATCTTGAATTATGTAGTATTTTTGGAAGCTAAGATGGTGTGGAAAGAAGGAATCTTGAATGAGATAGAATCTTAAAGAAGGTAGGATTTGTTGGAGATAAACATGCAGTATATCTATTGATTTTGGCTGCTGCGTTTTTGTCCACTTATGAATCAAATTATATGATCTATCTCCATTAATTCTTTATGGCTACCGTGTGTATATTTTCTTGTGCTTTGAGCTATAGATTAAAAAGTTTCAAAGCAGATGGTTGATTGATTTTTGTAGCTGCGTTTTTTGTGTGCTTCCGTGATTAATTACATGTTCTATTGACGATTTTTGTGGCTACTATGCATGGGTTTCTTCAATGATCAATTAAAAGGGTTCAAAGTAGATTTTTTCTTGAAGGCATCCATGGTGTGACACATATCCATTGAATTTTTGACCATGGAATGCTTGAGAGATTAATCACAATGTTCTATCGCTGATTTGGTTCTGCTGCATTTTGGGAGGTTTTGTAGAGATAATTTACAAGTTCAGTAGCAAACTTTTATTTGAAGACTCTCCAAGATTATGGTTTAATGTACTGCACACATAGGGGAGTGTTTTATGACTCAAGTGTTCTTTTGTTTTTTATAATTCTTGATTTAATCACTTGAGATATTCTTTATCTTTGTTTCCATTCGTTGCTTCAAAATCTTCTATTGAGATTAACATGAGGTAGTCATGCCAGTGGGTGTGAGTACGAGTAGATAGCGACAAAAAGTAAGTGGTGTCGACTCCGTAATAGTCTTGTGTAAGACTATTTAATTTTCATGAAAGTTGATTAATTTGAGTGAGTGCCCCCAGACATAGGTCATATATGTCGAACTGCGTTAACAAATTTCGTGTGCTGATTTATTTACTAATCATTAAGTTTTTCTACTTATGATTAAATTCTACAAAATTCGTAATTGCTAATTGAGTTATTTTCTAATAAGCAATCGTCAGTTTCAGTTTGAAACAATTGCAGTAAAACATAAACTTTGCGGAACTACAACGTTGAGTTTTTTAATAATATATAAAAAATGAAAAAAAAAACTCAAATCGAATGTTATATTATTGTGTGGTAAATATGATCATTATTCTTGGAAGTATTTTTTCAATAACGAATATGGACCAAAATTTATATAAGTCAAGGATGATCAACAAAAGAAACTTTACTAATTAAAAAGGTGAACTAAAATATAAAAAGAGCATATAATACCATAATAATATGGTTAATAATCACGTGATAACTGATAAAAACAAATTTATGAAACTAGGTACGAAAGGGATTGGGATCATATACTATTGAGATAATATAATGATGAAAACCAAAGTCAATGGTGCAGTTGTGCTTAAGAATAAAAATTGGGTGTTCATATCCTCCTTTCTAATGTTTATTTTATTTAAAACTAAAGGTATTAATTTCAAAATTTTAAACACAAAGTTGTACTCTTTGAGATCATAATATTAATGTTATTTTCAATGAGATTATGATAGCAATATGATGTTTTTTAAAAACTTGAATATTTAAAAAGATTATTGTAAAAAAAGTGTTATATAATTGTAAATATTTAACATATTTAAAATTTTAATAAAAATTGATGAAGAATAAAATAGTTTATGCAGAAAAATAATTTATAAATTATTACGGATACTTAACAATTATTTTGATAGTTTTAACGAAAATTTACAAATAATAAATATAAATTCATAAAAGAGTACTGTAATAAACAATGTTTCCCTAAAGTTCAAGGACTTTTTTACAATGACATCGATCGACTGCTGTGTTTTGTAGTTCCAGTAGTTTTCAAATCTTTATATAAGTTGGACTTCGCTACCATTCGTATCTACCCAATCCAAGAACAAATTAGGGCACAAAATATCTCAGCATGGCTTGACTGTTGCCTTGATTGCAGTTTTCTTTTTCCTGAAGGCAACGCTAAGTAATGACAAGAACACGCACACAAAATTGCCTCCTGGTCCAAGAGGGTTGCCGATAATTGGTAGCTTCCATTTGTTAGGCAAGCACCCTCACTGCATGAATCGGCTCAAAAGTACGGCTCCATCATGCATACACTGTAAGAGAAATGTCTTTTTTTTTGTCAGGAATATTAATTACAGACGGAATCTAATTCTAAAGAATTTCAGTTGACAATATTAATTACAGACTAAATTTAGCGACAGTTGAAAGCATCGTTAACACAGCTGTAGATAAATTTACAGACGGACAAGTGTAATTATCGGTAAATATACCGACGGATGACTAGTAATGTCAGTAAATATACCAATAGATGAATATAATTGTCGGTAAATCTTAGTGACGGAATTTAACGACAAACAAATGTAATCATTGGTAAATATACCACGAATGACTAGTAATGTCAGTAAATATACTGACAGATGACTATAACCGTCGGTAAACTTTATCGACGGAATGACCAATACTGTCGGTAGATTTACCTACGAACTTTTTCTTTCTGTCGGAATATTTACCGACAGTATTGGTGATTTTGTCGAAAAGATTTCCAATGGTTATGGTGGACCGTCGTTGAGTATACAGACGATTCTGAAAATTCTGATGTTAAAGTTAACGACGACTGTTAATATTACCAACGGAATTAAGTCTAACCGTCAGTAAATATCATACATTTTACTGACTGTTTATGTTTTATCCGTCATTATGTATAATTGATTTTACTGACGTACATTTATTTTTTGTTGGTGAATAAATTTTAAATTTTTTTAAAAAAATTCTAACATTAAATTTTGTTTTATGATATGCATAATTTCAACAGTTATGAATTATCTATGCATAATAGTTTGATATGTTTATATATTTAATTTGTTAAAACAGAAAGTTGATTGATGATATAAAGTTAAAATTATCTTAATTGATAATAAAAACATTAAATTGTATATAATAAGTATTTGTAATTCAAATGAAATTACTACAAGTACATTATTGTTCTGGTGACCGCGGATGCTCTGAGGTGCTATCTTCCCCTTAAACTCATCCACCTCATTTTGGACCTGAGTTATGTATTTCGTCGACTATTACAACTGAGTTGTCAAAGTCTGCACTTTGCTTCGAAGCTTATGAACTTCATTGGTTGTCTATCGTCTACTAGATGTTGCTGTATTAGACGTTGAGGATTGCGAATAATATATGTTCGCAAATAAACCTAACCCGAAGATCCTTAAGTTATGTCTGACTCTCATCAACAGCTTGTTCATGCTAAGACTGTTCCTGGATGTTTTTATTATATTTGGTCCTATTAGAAGGTAATGTTTATATTAGTAAGTGATAATTATTAAGAATTAATATTAAAACTTAAATTTCACATACATTGAGTTCTTTACATCGGGTATTGACGAATGTCACACTGTCATACTTAGTGTGAGTGTACAAAAAGAGCTGAAGGGTATAGGCCTCATGCCGATAGACTTTTCCTGTATAGGAATATAATGTTATAAGCCAATTAGAATTTATAAAATTTTCGACAGAGTTTTCTCTATTTTTATAATATTTATCCCTTGTTGAAGAAAGAAAATTACTTAATAATAAAGTCATATATGGCACCAGGCATTTGTAACATTATCATTCTTCATAATACACATTTTCATTCCAAAATTCACACATCAATTTAAATTGATATACAACAAAGTAAAAAATTAGAATATAAATGTAAAATGTAAATACTTACAAGTCTTTTTGCATGCTCGTGGTGAGTAATAGATCCTCCCGTATATACGAGAAGACCCTCCTCCCGGTCTTCTATGTTTGTTGGTAGAATTACACTCTGAAATGGGCATTGCCTCAGGTAATGTCCAATGTTACTGTCAATGACTCCATATTTATTTAAAAATATAAAGCAGTTGTACACCAACCCTATGTATCGTATCAACAAAGTCTCGATAACGTGTACGTGCTCCTCTCCCTTTATTAATGACCACGTCAAATTCAGAATCTCAAAAAATTCTTTCTAAAATGAAAGGAAAGATTCGATAAATACTTATAATATAATAATATTTATCTAATTAATGCATACAGATCAATTAAAAAAGAAAATAATATTTATATTGTACCTCAAACTCCTAATAGTAAAATTCTTTTGTGGCCTAGAGATATTCTTCTAGACATAACCCTCAAGATCAATCTTTTCCTTAAATTTAGATGTCATGTTTCTAGAGCACGGTTCAGACGAAATCAACATAATATAAAAATAATAATTTTATATCATTTTTAAAATTTAAATCTATAACTTATTTATAAACATATAGTGTTTCGTGTATTTCCACTTACAGATTATTGACAACTATGATGTAGTTCTTCCATCAGATCCTTCAACTCTACGCTAGCGGTTGTTTTCTTCATCCGCATCGTTTACCCATGATATCTCTATCGCTATAGGAGTAGTGGATGATGTAAGGGTGGTGGATGGTGTAGCATGAAGTACAGAAAGTGATGCCTCATCTGCAAGTGTAGTAGCTGGAGGGGGAGGAGGTGATTTAGTTGCAGCTACAAAGTGTGATGGTTCACCTTAACAGTAAGTACCTTAGAATCGTTATCTGAACCTGGGTCTCATTATATCGCATTGTCTCTTTGGTAATATATTTCAACCAGAAATTCATATTTGATTGAATTTTCTAGCAATATAAAATTTTGAATTCAATATTTTACACAATATATTGAAAAAAAATAATTGATTTGTTGAATAAAATATTCAATTACAAACACAAACTAATCACTATCATCACTTAATTGTAAATTACAATCATCTTCTTTTTCTGAAAAATAAGAATCAAACTCAGGCTCCTCTTTATATCTCTGGCCCTCGTTATCTTCTCTAGACGAAATTTCAATATATTCGTTAGATGGATTGTTCAAAGGTTTATTATTATCATATGTGACAGATGCATTTATTTCATAAATATTTTCCTGAAATGCTTCACTTTCAATTCTCTGCTCTCCTTTTCCATGTGATTCAAAAATACCTCTAGGTTTAACTTTACAAACGACCAACTAATCTGATTTATCTCGTCGTAAGAAAAAAGGGGCATAATACACCTAAATCGCTTGCATTGCCAACATAAAATATTCAAATTGTCTCAATCTTCTTCGGTTGTTGATTTCAACCAGATTGTATCGACTATGCACTTTTGTACCAACATTTGGAGCCGGATCAAACCAATCATACTTAAATATTACATTTCGCTTTATTGGCAATGTAGGTAGTCAATTTCAAGTATTATCAGGCCATTTACATTAAAAATGCGCGAAGTTCAAATGGGAGGTTCAAACTACATACAAATACCTAAATTAAACTAAGTACATAAAAACCTAGTAAATAACAAAACTCACTTACCTCAACCGACACCCAAAAGAAGTCACTGAAGCACGTTAAGCAAGAAGATGACGAAGTCGGAATGAGATGACAACCAAAGAACAAAACCAAAACAAAGCAAAGAAGATAATGAATATCAAAGCAGTATGCAAATTGATATAAATTCATATTCAGAAGTCTTAGTTATAGCATTTGATCGTCGCCATATCATGCAAGAAAATCCAGTCATTTGCCTTTTAAAACATAAAAATGATGATAAAAGTCTTATTTTCAATGAAGTAAAAAGATGCAAAATAACTACGTTGTAAAATATAGAAACATATACAAATTCAATTAAAATATATGAAAAATCACTATTGACATTGTCAACAAGCAAAGGAAATGAAGCTAAAGCTTCTCTCCAATCTCCTTGAAAACAGAAATACTGCCAACAAGTGAGTTCCTACAACCAAGTAATAATCAATAAGATCTTAGCCAGGAACCTTAAGTAATTGAAAGAGATCCTAAATCAACTAGATTAACTTAAAGTTTATGCAGCATTATGCAATTTGCTTAAAATTTTGTAACTGTTCAATTGAACGAAGACATACTAAAGAATAATTGTGCCCTTGATCGTTAGGGGAAAAAGGTTAATAACTAGACATAAGTAACAACATTCATATTAACGTGAGCAATAGTACAAACTGCCTCACTACCTAGAAAGTTGAATATCATTGAATTCTTGAAAATATCATCAATATTGAATGTAAGATTGATGTTAGCCATCTACAAAGGCAATTGAACAATATATACATTGTCATTGATCTTTCTTGTGATCTTGAATGATATATATTGGATTTTGGAATGCCATAAAGTCTCGATAGTTCTCTAAAGAATAGTTTTACAATTGAACTCACATATGTCATCTTCTTACAAGGTAGAAAATATGGCATCTTTGAAAACTTGTCAACCACAACAATAATAAAATCCATTCCTTTTTGTGTTCCTGGCAATCCTAACATAAAGTACGTATAAAAATCCTCCCAAATATTGTTAAGATCGGGTAATGATATACAAAAAACTAGTATTAGAAGCATGTCCCTTGTAATCTCTAATCACCTTCTCCTTTAGTGAAGTATGTAAAAGAAAAAGTTGATTACTTTTCATAAGGAACCCCTCGTGAATATAACATTCTCATATGATTTCTTAATTAAGAATGTTTGACACACATACTTGAAGTCAGCATCATCAATATATAATTCTTTTAAATGATCAAGCACATCAATTTTCAAACCTAAGGTTTTAATTATGGCCACTCTTCTACTCAATGCATTTACTATCACAATACTTTTGCTCACTTTGCCAACAAGTTTATAAGGAAATTTATCAACAAAGGCTACTGTTACAAATGTATTCTAGGAACTTAAACTTTCACCGAAATTTCTCACTCACAGCCTTTGCACGACAGTCTCACTTAGATCCGTTAAAGTAAAGACTCAGCCTTTCCTAACCTTCGAAGTGTTTACCGTGCACACAATTGAAGAAATAATACTTATAAGAACAATAAGAATAAAGGCAACAAGAACACACAGAGATACGATATAAAGCCAACTTTATATACTGTCCCTCAAAATAATACAAAGAATGCTCTCTCTGATTGAATGAGAAGAGCAAAGTTAAATGAACTATATATAGGCATCCTAACTTGCCTTCCAAGTTGCATTCAGAATCCTACTCAATCTGAACTGCCTACGATCATGCTAGATCACGTCTATCCTTATCAGATTACATCATGTGGACTAATTAGACGACACCCCCGTCTAAATAGGACTCTAACTGATAAGATAAGATAACAATAAGATAGAGGTTACATTCAACTCGGAAACTAACATTCTTGTCCTCTAAGAACTCTACTATCTTCAAACGTTCAGTTCCACTGCAGCTCTAACTTTCAGTTGTCGCCACATCATCCAAGATCTCCCCACAATCTCTATCCGTTGATGATGCAATGTGATCTCGCCAAAGCCCACTAGCACATTGGCCTGATCCAATGCTCCCACTGTAAGTGGTAAGTCGACTTGTACCATGTGTAAGTCAACTTATGCTTGCTAGATACTGATAAGTCGCCTTGTTCATCAGTGTAAGTCGACTTATGTGTGTACAGTATCGTTAGATTGTTAGAGTAGTGCCCTAAAGGCAATCCCCTTTAGCGCGTTTTGTTCATAGTCATGTACAGACTTTATGAAT
>JAOTIZ010000201.1:31804904-31830335 GCA_027123425.1 Erythroxylum panamense | reverse complement strand
CCAAACATGTTTTTGTTTTTATTTGAAAGAAAAACAGAAACAAGAAAACCGAAAACGGAAACCAAAAACTACAACAGAAAAACAGAAGTAGAACCAAACGGCCCCTAAATTATTAGTTTGTTAGATGAAATTTTCAACATACATAATTAGCAAAATTATCACATGCATTTGATAATTTAGTCAACATATACTCAAAAAAATAACGAAAAAGTTGTAAGGTTATACCATGTGTGAAAGATTATTAAGGTATGAAAAATTAAGCTGTGCAAGGAGTTTCTTTAAGATATTATGTGATCTAAATATCATAGCTTAAATAGATTAATTAAGACTTTAAGAGGAACATGGAAATGGGACTTCCAAACTCAAGTTCGCATAATCATAGAGCCAATCTTCAATCCTATGGCTTTATGGCTAAAATAGATTAATTAAGACTTTACGAGGAACATGTAAATGGGACTTCCAAACTCAAGTTCACATAATCATAGAGCAAATCTTCAATTCTATGGCTTTATAGCTTAAATAGATTAATTAAGACTTTAAGAGGAACATGTAAATGGGACTTCCAAACTCAAGTTCACATAAATCATAGAGCAAATCTTCAATTCTATGGCTTTCATTTACACTTTGATACGTAAAGTTGGGCCTACTTACAAGTTCAACATGAAGAACCGAAAGCTCAATGACAAGATTTCACGTACCAGATTCGACTATAACCTGCAACAAAGTTATACAGAGACTATGGACTCGCCCCCAGGCAGAAGAAATATTATGGGAAGCTAGAATATACCAAAATAGTTAACCTAATACCTGTACTTGCAGACCTGCTTAATACAGAATATATCCCTCCAAAACCATTCGTAACTATCCACTAACGACACTGAAAACTGCAGAGAAATGGCTTCAGTTAGCAAACGAGTAGTCTGATTCTGCACAGTACAGGTTTGCAAAAACTCGGAAAGAGGAATCGGAGTCTTGAAAGCCTCTGATATGCCTTCATAGTGAATATCCACATTGGAAATGGTAAATCCACTGAGCTTATGGATGAAGGCTTTATAAAAAAATTTGCAAACTGATGGTTAGAACTTGCACAAATGCTTCACATTGTTGCAACCACATTTTCCATCATCTGATTGACACGATCTGCAATTTTTGCATTCGAAAGGAGGACAATAAGATTTTCTAAACATGAAATGGACTACACATTTTTCACAGCCTCATGCGTAGTGCAGTACATAATGAAATACCAATGATGCTGATGCTAACAATTCATTTGTCATAAGAGCAGAGGCAAACAGAAATTGGTGAGAAAAGTAATACTTTGCTTGGCCGCAATGGACAGCCAAAATTGTACTGGTGCATTTTCGTTATTTAAAGTAGCTTTCAGTAACCTAGTTCATTTTAATATCATTTCATCGATAAAAAGTTTTTGTAAGGACGAGAACAAACCGGATAAAACCTACATACCAATTGATTAAGCAGTGCCTGCTATTAATCTTTCGCGTTGATCAAACTTTTTGACCTTTATAATCCCCAAGAGAACTTGAAAGCTGAAGAATGCACAAAAGATGTAGGCTAACACGGCTGGTACCTGGAAAAATGTTCGAAGTTGGTGTCCATTCTAAATGACAAAATAGTTGGTCCTCATAACCTATGACAAGAACTGATTATAGTGGATAACTTACTCGAATAGAATTGAGATACAAAACTGTTGCAAGGTTTATTAGACTGCCAGCAGCTACTGCCTGTTTACAGTCACAAGCCGTGTAGTCATGTATGAAGCTTTATCAGAAACATGTCAATTACTTGTCTAGTCTGTCTAGCACATGGAAATTTTAAATTTTCAAATACATATGCAGTCGTAACAAGATAAGAACACTGAGGCCAACGTATCTTCAACTATATATACAGTTGTAGTTGTGTGCTTATTAGAAGCAAGAAGGTATGGACAACAAACATTGTGCATACAAAAAAGGAAGCAGGCAAATCAAATGTTTGAAAATGCAAAATTTTTAAAGTCAAGGCACATAATTCTGAATAAAAAAGAAACAGAGAAGTTGATTTGCCAGACATCACTGAAAAACTTCAAATTAGGAAATTTGACGATTTTGCAAAACAGACAAGTCAAACTCACACTTCCTACTGTCTTTTGAACTGCTGCAACACGTTGGAATGCCCTCTCAGACTCCAGAGTTCGAACTCGAAGTTTCAGATCACCTTGCTCCTGTAGAATAGGAATAAAAGCTAAATAACATAGGTGAAACTTGTAATTGCTTAAAAATCACTGAAACTGTAGAACTTAGAAACAGGGAATCTTGAACATCACCAATCGTTGGATAACTTCTGCCAGCTTTTCAACTCTATCAGCTTGTCTAAATAGATTGTAGAATGCACGAGACTGCCTGTCCCATCTCTTTCGGAGGTCCTGAAACATTTATACAAGTCAGAGTTAACAAAATATGTTCATGCGCAATGCTATAAAAGAATCAAGATGGTCCTAGTAGCTTCAAGATTCTTCATAACTAAACAAAGAAACTGTAGTTATACCTTCATTAGAACTTCAACTCCAGCCTCACGAAACTTTAACAACTCAAATGCATAACTACAAGGCAAAGGATGTTGCTAAAGTCATGTATAGGTAGCCACTCAAATATGAAGTTCAGACAAGATAACTCAATTGGAATTCAGAGCAATGCGGAGACACTTACGGTTTGGCAATTTCTGTAATATCAAAGCGAGGGTCGAGGCCTTTTCCTATTCCATCCAGTACTGCAGATGAAACAGCTCACTTATCTGATGTTAATGTTACAGACATAATCGTATCAATCAAATTAACTGGTATTTTAACAGCACCTGAAAATGCTCTAACGACAAAGGTGAAAGTGGCAGGAAATCGGAAAGGTTGGTCAGCAGCTATAGCTAATAAATCCTCTCCTGTTAAGAAAAAAATATCTATGAGGAATTCCTCATCCTCACCTTCACATTCAAACGCAAAGCACTTGAAGATGGATGCACAAAGTTCATTAAAAGTAAAGAAAATAGAGCATGAAGTCTGTAAATAGACTCAGTATCATCTGCTTGGCTACAGTCTTATCCTCACTATCTTCCTGATCACAAAAAATCATGAAATGCCCTTTTCATACATATACATGTTCAGTGATGCAAATTGAGCACAAGTTCTTTCCTGCTTTGCTAAGAATTCTAATGTAGAACATAATAGGTGTGACAAAAGAGACCCTCAGGTCATAACAGAGTCTATTAGTGAAGCCCATTGAATCAGTTGAAGAAGTGTGAAACAACATTCATGAAAAGAACTGAATCATTAATTACCAATTGCAGCTAACCGTTGCTTCTTTTTCTCTATCTTTTCCTCCTTGGTCAATGGTTTTTTAAATCCAAGTTCTTGAGAGGCCATCTCTCTCTCTCTCCTTTGTGCAGCAAGTCTCTCTTCGAAGCTGCCAAAGTCTGAAATTAGAGTTTCATAATTGCAACAATGTGAACCAATATAAACATTTTAATTTGTCCATCTTCATCTTCTGAAGCATTCTAAGGTGAACTGTTTGTGAGCAACTTAAAAAAGATGGCACAATATTTAAGAAGTGCTATCCTTCTAGTTCATAGTGCAGACAACTTCTTGGATCAATTTCCTCCATTTCTATATTAAATGCATGACTATAGAATGAAATTCAAATCTTCAGGCATCTCTATCCAGATCTCATAAAATTCAAGCCAAAAATTGAACTCTTATTTGATAAGAACAGACATCTGATGCTAAAAATATATGCCTAAACAGCAGACTTTAGATTATTCCTATTAGGACTTCCTGTGACATACAACAGTGATATCTCCTGTGGCAACTTTGACTTTTAGTAAGCAGTTAGACTCATATTGTGACTTCTTGAATCGTCAGTAAAGTTGATGCTCTTATATGCTGAATTAAAAATGAAGATAACAAAGTGATAATCATGACAGTGAAGCAAAAAGGAAGTTTTAAAAGATATACTGTTTATTAGAAGCACCTATTTAGGAAGAATTGTGCAGTACGTCTGACAGCTGTCATATCTCCAGTAGGCACAAGGACACCCATTTGGATCATTGCCCGAAGAACCTGTGCTAGCATAAAAATATTAATGGACACGTAATTAGAAACAAAATATGCCAATAACACTATACTCCAAATTACTATAATGGTGACGATCTTCATACCTAGGCCAAGAATAATTAGAAACTCACCTTATCTGGGTCTTTCTCATAAACTCCATAAAATGCTTCTAGCAATCCTTCTCTAATGTTTGAACTGATGCTGTAACAGAACAAAGAATTTGACAAAAGAAAACATCATAAATATTACAGAATGAACTTCAATAGGACGCTTAGTGGAATAGTAAATACCTTCCCATCATTCCAAAGTCATAAAAGATCAACCTCCCACCATTGACATCATCAACAGCAATATTTCCAGGATGCTGAAAAAATAAACATGTAGATGACAATAAGCAATCCAAAAATAAGGAACAATCTTTCTTTTCAAAAAGAGTGTGGCCAACGAGAAGTTTTAAGGAATGTTCTGAAGACAGCCCCGGATTGGAGACCTTCTCTGCTGCCCATTAGTTGAAATAGAACCAAGTGGAAAAATAAGAAAGTCCAGTGAGTTTTCCATAATCAAGGCTTACTACAAATTGGTCCACTCTAACTAATTATTATATATATTCCGGGCTAGTCACATTGCATTTTGTCTATTTTTAGAAACAAAAATGCTTTCTTGTCTCTTCTCATTCTCTGAGAATGGTGAATGCCACAAACTTGGAGATACCTTGACAGATTTGCTATTTGATTATCAACCACACAACTAAATCAAGATTCAATCTCTAAGCCCTTGATGATTTATTAAAATGACTCTTGAGGCACTTTAAATATTCAGAAGATCAACAACATTTCCAAAACGAGGATGTTGGTCATCTGGATTTTGGACAAACAATGGAATGTAGCTTGAAAAGTATGGCTCTAAGACCACTAAATTACCCTAAAAAATAATTAAAGAGGAACTGCGGCCTACTCAAATTAATAAGAAATGAGTCATCACAAGTTTTAACATGCCCAGACAGTACCACGCTTTTGTAAGCTGGCATATAAATGCAACCATATCCAAGCACATGATTTATGATCCTACTACAAAGCCACCCAACAAACAATTTTCAATTTGTCTGAATTTTCTTCTATTATAGTGGAAATATTTTGAAGCTTTATTCCATTGAAAAAGGTGTGAACTTTATCCCATTAATCTAAGGAGGCAATCGACTCACAGGATCAGCATGGAAGAAACCATGAGACAAAATTTGTTCCAAGTAAGATTCAACAGCATATCGACCCAGCCTGCAGAAGATAATAAAACCGCACAGACATTTTGAGAAGCAGTATGTCATAGAATTTACTATTTTATTTTGACATTATTTGAGCAAACTACAGCACAACATTATATTAACCTTTTGCGGTCAACACCTAGTTGATCTAGTGCTTCTATCTTGTTTATTTTGATGCCTGGAACGTATTCCATTGTCAGAACCTGTGTGAAGATAAATCATGAATAAAAAGCATAAAGACACTTGTCAAGAAACTTGAAAGTTGAGAGTGCTAGTAAGCACCTGGGGTGTAGTATATTCCCACATTATTGTGGGGACTTTCACATAATCCATATCTTCGAAATTAGCGGCAAACAGTTCTGCATTTGCAGCTTCCTTGGTGTAATCAATTTCCTGGAAATTTTAAATACTATTAGCAATGGCCATGGCAAGCATCTGGAGATTGCGTAGAGTGGGCTCAATGCTCATATTTTGTTCAACAGATTTAAGATACATTGATCAATAAAAACTTTAAAGATTCCTATTCTTAGTGCTTCCATTGAATTGAAGATAAGTTAAAGTGACAATAATCCTTTACATTTTCCAACAAATGCTAGGCAATTCCTTTATCTTCTAAAGCTCCAGAATGCCAAACCCTAAGAGAAGGTCTTGGAAAAATCATGTCCATCTCTATAAACTAAAACTATTTGCAATTACAAACCTCTTTGCATACAGATACACAATGCTTGTACAAAAATCATGAGACAGAAAGGAAAGAAGAAACTTGCAACCAACACGACTTGACGAAAGGAAAGGGAAGAAAACATATTGCACAGCTAGAATTTTCTGGGCAAACAATAAGGGGAAATTCATTACCTGATAAAGGACTGAAGCACACTCATCATATATTGCCACCCAGTCCCTTTTTGCACCATCTGATTTTGGGTCAAACTTTTGGAGATATTCAGATATCACCTGGAAACAATTGTTGATATGTCAATATTTGTCAAAGATCTTAAATCCTCTAGCCGACATAAGGTTGCCATGACACCTGAATGGCAATCGTCTCTCACTTTGGTTCTTGGTCTCTCCAACCTAACCCTCATGTGGACATGTAAAAAGGGTGATAGAAAACAACTTTCCCCGATTAACGTTTTCATTCTCCTATTTTCTGATTCCTATGTGTCATATGGAGCGAAATGGGATTTTGATTGTATCTTGAGATTTATTAGCCCAATAATCCTAAAGCTTCAGTACACATGAATAAGCAAAGAACAATGTACTAAGGAAGCCTACCCTCAAGTTCTTAAGATCAATATCAAAAAGGTCCTTGAGACCAGGCCTCTGTACTTTAACTACAACTTCCTGTCCCTTCAATCTTGCACGATGCACTTGACCTGAAACCATAATTAATCATAATATGTAAGTCAAAAAGACCTCAAAACTTTCACCTTCCACATCAAGAAATGGTCAATCAACATCATCTATGAATTGCAAAATCTAGCCATCAGAAAATATCCAAAGGGGGAAAAAGATTACCAAGACTAGCTGCAGCTACTGGTTCATAATCAAACCTATCAAAAATGTCGTCCACGGAAGCTCCAAGTTCTTCCTCAACTGTGGCTACAGCAGTCTCAGATGGAAAAGGAGGAACTTGATCCTAAAGTAAACAATGAAATAAAGAAAATGTTAGAATTGAGAAATAACATCAAATAATTTTTGTTCCCTAAACACCCAAAATGATTGATAATAGAAAATAGTTTAAGGAATTATGGAAATAAAAGGGTGAGATGAACCAAAGAAGCATTGAGATGAAGATAAAGATTAAGAACCTGAAGTTCAGACAACTGCTCAACATATTCTTGAGCAAGAATATCAACTCTAGTTGAAAATTGTTGGCCACTTTTGATGAATGTAGGGCCTAATCTCAATATACTTTCCTTTAACCATTTGGCAAGAGCTTTACGTCTTAAAGCTTTCTTTTCCTCAGTCATTCCTCCTGCATATTAAGAAAGATCGAGGAAAATAAAATGTTTGATTATTGAACATTGGGGCCAATCTTTCAAGGAGCCCCAAAAATGAAAGTTGCTCATGGATAAATCAACTTTCTAAGATAGGCCGACCAAACATATGTTTTCAATCTCATCGACAAATCAACACTACCAAATGACTAACCTCTATAAGTGAATTTCTGGTTATCCCACCAAGCCTTGAAGATAAAGCTAAATACAAATCCCCATATTTCCAAGGTTCTTTGTATAGTAGAGTAGGTTTTGAATCTATTCCATCGGCCCCCTGGGGCAACGGAAGCCTGAAAGCCCCATAGACATTTAGATGTAAAGATCACAAATGTAACAGAAGTACATAGAAACCAAGGGAAAATGACATATTAGAAACTATATCTGAAAATGCATTTGATTAAAGTAAGCTTTAACAACAGTTTTCATCCAACCCGAGCAAAGCCATATAGGAGTAGACACCTTTCTTAAACAACCAACCAACTTTCCCGGGGTAAACTTATTTTCATTATCCAGTACCAGACGTAATATAAAGCTAAAATTTGATCATGAGCAGCTAAAAAGAATGCGATAGCATGGGATTGTGTAAAATTGAAATTGAACTAAGAAACTTATTCAAAGAAGGACAAAAAAAATGCAAACGCGCACCGCAATCTGTTCTTGGCTAGCACGCTTAAACCAAGCCTCTTCTTTCCCAATCTCTTCTATCCTCTTCTTCCTCCCCTCTTCCGCCGCCGCAGCACCGTTCCCACCGTCGACATACTTCACCAAGCTCCCGTCACTAACACTATCAACGCCGCCATTCTCGTATTCCTCAATCGGCGATCCATTTCCAAATCCATAATAATCGCCCGCACTGCCATCACCACTGGTGGATGCCGGAGCACCATTTCCGTTGACTTCCTTCAACAAATCAGCTTCTCTCTCTCTACTCGCTACACCTTCTTCTGCTCTAACAGCTCGAACAAAGAGGAAACGGCGGCGTTTAGAAGAATTAGAAAGTGAAGGAAGTTTAGAGAGTGAGTGAGCAGAAACAGAGAGGACGCGCCGAGAGGGCTGAGAAAGAAAGAGAAAGCCGAGGGAGGGAGACGAAGTGGAAGCCATTAAAACCGTAAACGTGATCAAATCTAAACCCTAAATTTCATGAGTTTGTCCGTAATTCTTGGGAGTTGAGAGTGAAGGTGATGGAAGCAGACAGAGACGAAGACAGTGAAGCATGAAACCGAAATTATAAAAGAAATTAATTGTCATATTTATTATTAATAACAGAATTTGGAGGGAAAGGGGTGGAGGTGAGTGGGACACGTGGCAGTCAGAAAGAACTGCGAAGTGGAGATTGCGGCGACGCTCATTGGTTGACACAGTCTCCGGAGTTGGCGAGCCACAAAATATCTTTGTCTTTTCTAGGCTTGGCCATATGGCTAATCATTTAAATTAATTTATTTTAAAAAATTAAAAATTAAAATGATTACATTTTTTTAGTACATTTAAGTTTTCATTCGGTTAGAATTAAATAATCTAAATTGTTACATTACATAACCTATGTACTTAAAATTAGCTTATTTTGCAATTCTAGTTAAAAGTTGATTATATTTTAAATTTTTTATTTAATTATGTGTTTATATTTCTAATTTATATTACAAAATTGAGGAATTAAATATGAACATTTAAATTAATAAATTTTAAAACATCTTATTAAATTAAAAATAATTTTAGATATTGTAATGTGTTCATATCATAAAGGGTTAATTTAAAAAAATTACAAACTTTGCTCAATTTTTTAATAATAGCCAATACTTTAAAAAGTGACAATAAAATGTTTAAAATTTTAATTTTTTTCAATTTTGGCCTGAACTTTAAAAAATGGCAATAAAATATTCAAACTTTCAATTTTTTTCAATTCTAGCCCGATATTAATATCTCTATTAAATTTGCTGATGTGACTTGTCACGTATTCTAGAACTGTCATTTAATCACATAATTAAATGATGTTTAAATATGACATAAATAAGATTACACAACCTTGATGATCTCACACTTTGATTTCAATTTTTTCCTTCGTTTTTAGTTTGTTATCTTGACGCTATCATCCTTCGATTTTCAGATTACACAACCTCGATACTCTCACATTGAAGACATTAGGAGAGCAAACTAAAAATGAAGAGCTTACTAGTACAATATGTTGTAATACTAGAGTTGCTTGAGACATCATAAGAATAAACAGAAAATAAATAATTGAAGGCGTCCAAAGAACATTCAAATAACAAAGGTCTAAAGCTGTGTAAATTGATTTGAAGATTCCATTTTTAACAATGACACCATTTCTTTAATAACTTGACATAGACACAAACGTTGAGTTAAAATTAAAAAAATTAAAAATTTAAGAATTTTATTGCTACTTTTTAAAATTCATACTATAATTGAAAAAATTAAAAACTTGAATATTTTATTGTCAATTTTTAAATTTTAAGTTATAAATAAAAAATTGAACAAAGTTCGAATTCTTTTTGTAATTAATCCTATTGTAAAAAATGATAATTTTCAAGTATTCAATAATAATAAACTTTGTAATTTGAAAATATCAGACTTAATTATCAAGGATTAAATATTAAAGCTACATCTTTTACATAACAATTAAAGGAATAACTAAAAAACCTCTAGGTTAATGGTATAAAATGGAAATAAATTAAATTTTATTAAAATCAAACATTAAATGTGAAACACTCACAACAAACTAAACAAGAAAGCAAATGTAATACAACAAAATGATACTTGGAACATATAAAAGGATCATTCAGTGTTCTCGAGTCATGCAAGGTTTTGTTGCTGAACATGTGAGTTGAAGTTGCAAAAGACGGTAGCTTTTGTATGTTAAAAGTAGGTAGTGTACACCTTTTTCCAGTTTTTCCTCCAAGAAACATGGAACTGATCCCATCCCAGAAAGATCATATGCAGCAGTAGTACACAAATCATGGTATACAATTCCTACAGTGCCTATACTGGTCTCATTGCAGAATGAGAAAATTTTTGAGGAAAAAGACCAATAACCAAGACCAATATATTAGATGTGGTACAATTTTTTTTTTATCATCTACAATGATTATCTAGGACCAGACAATTCTACAGCATGTAGATTTTCGGTGGAGTCGAGGATCCACTCGGAATTCCGAGATGGGCAAAGATCGATCTCTTGGCGTACAACCTCCACCTTCTGCCACTCTTCCCATCTTTCAGCTAGTCCGTCTCCTTCGAGCATTCTAACAACTTCTGACATCTTAGGTCTATCCACTGGGGAACTTTGAGTGCAGAGTAATGCCACTTGGATTAGCTGCTCAACTTCAGCTTCTATGTACTTGTTCTGAAGATCTGGATCAACAAGCATTTCCAATTTCTTCTCCTTGAGAAGCGCTTTAACCTGCAAAATTTGCAGAACTGCTAGTTACACGAAAAATCATCATTTTTCATCATCAGAAGCATAAAACATTCCCTTTCCCCCTACCCCCTCCTTCCAGGTAGCTCAAAATCAGTATCAAGTTGATCGATAATAACTTGGAGTGATTGTTCGAAGAAAAAACAAGCTTTAGATTCTTAATTAGACATGGAATACATGTGAGATAATCAATTAGACCTCATTGGCTCTCCATAGTACAAGAATTAAGGCAATCTCATAGTTCTACACATCTGGTTTCAGCATTTATATGTGAAATCTCAAATCTGGCTAAATCCAAATCAAAGATACAACCATAATATTCCAGTAGTTAATATTATCCTAAGGCACTTTAAGATTGCAGAAGAAACTTCATTTTCGTTTCAAAAGTTTTTGTAAAAGAACATATCTGAGAAACATGTTGACAGAAGGAAAATGCATTACCCAATCAAGTAGCATAACATCATCATCATTTGCAAGCCTTGCAAGATCAAATGCTCTTTGTCCAGTGATTAATTCCAAAAGCATGATTCCATAACCAAAAACATCCGTCTTCTCGGATGACTTTCCAGTGGAAAGATACTCAGGAGCTATATGACCTATCGTCCCACGGACAGCAGTAGTGACATGAGTATCTTTGTAGTCCATAAGTTTAGCCAATCCAAAGTCACCCACAACAGCCTCAAATTCTTCATCCAACAATATGTTTGCAGCTTTCACATCACGATGAATGATCTTTGGATCACAATGATCATGGAGATAGGAAAGTCCCCTGGCAGACCCCAATGCAATCCTCTTCCTCGTTGGCCAATCAAGTGGGGGTGTTGATGGTGGACGTTCTACAAGAATTAGTTCATCACAATCCTCAAATTGATAACATAAATATATTTAAATCAAATTAGAGTGTCATGGGGGTACAAACCCATCATACCATAAAGTGAAGGAGCATTAAAAGTTAATTTGAAGATGTATGGGTCAGATTGATGCAGAATCAGGTTGATTGTCGAATTGGTTTGGACATTAAATTGTCCCAAATGCAATACAAAAGCATGCAGAGGTATCCACAAATGGTAAATGTAATCCAAACCTTTGTGAGTTTAAAATCTGATTCTCTATTTCTATTTTTAGCAGGAGCACTAAAAGCAATATGATTTCATTCAGGATTATTTGATTTGGAAATCTACTCAAAAACGATACCTCAGAGAGTGAAAGAGAGGAGGAAGAAGAAAAAGAACATCCAAGTACCCTATACCCTGCAGACGTGGTATCCAAGAGACCGAATCCTAGTTTATTTCATGGAAGTATTTCAAAATGTCAGGATGACCAAAGCAGGAGATGGAAACAAGTGATACCTCTTAGACATGATGCAACACTTCCATTAGCCATGTAAGGATAAACAAGCAGCCTCTCAGTTGGTGTCATGCAAAACCCTCGAAGGCGTAGGAGATTCCGATGTACAGCCATGCTAATCATTTCTACCTCAGTTTGAAACTGCAACTCTCCTCCTGGTGTCCTCTCTTCTTTTAGCCTTTTTACTGCTACCAAGGATCCATCAGTCAAGCGCCCCTTGTACACCTTGCCGAATCCACCTCTTCCCAGTATATTCTTGTTGCTAAAACCATCTGTTGCAACTTGTAACTCTCGCAGAGAGAACCTTTTAAGTTGTCCCAAGTGGACTTCTGGATCTTCCTCAGCTGAGAAGAGAGAATAAATGTTAAGGAATACCAATCCAACTAGTAAAGTAAGTTGAATGAGAAGTACAAACCAGGTACATCAAAGAAGTGCTCTAACGGCCTTCTTCTCTTCCAATATGCAAACCAAATAGCTGGAGCAGCAAACAGTAGAGCAGCACCAGCAGCCACTCCACCTGCAATTGCTGCAGTTGGTCTATTTGCTCCTGATAAGAGAATGTAATTCAGTTATGTCAATCTGATGTAAAATAATTCAGTCCTCAAGCAGATGCCTAATTTAAGAGAATCTTTGAAAACCAGCTAACTTTTTAGCTCTTTAAGGTAGAGAAATTAACACAATATCACCTCTTCTTTGTTTTTGGTATCTGTTCCTATTTGGTATGAAAAAATGAAATTGGAATCATAACTCAGATATCAGTAAGGCAAGACATATGGACATGTTTTTTTAAATTAAAGCATTTTTTAATCATATGCATTTTGCAAGAAACCAGAAAATCATACAAACCAACAAGAATATAAGATGTAAAACTACTTAATTTTGCAACTTATGCATGATTGATACAAAAATCTACCTATATAAGATTGAGTAGCTGGAGGGACAAATGGAGGCGGTGGAGAAAATGGTGGAGATCCAGGGCAAGGCCTCCCAGTTACAGGGCCACATAGATTCAAGTTATTTGCAAAACTGCAAGAATCTGAATTTAGCTAATTGGGCATATCAGTAAATCAATCTCCTAAATTTTGATGAAAGAAAGAACACCTGATAGGGGTGAACAGTGAAAACGAGCCAACATCTGGTACAGGTCCTGACAGACGATTATTTGATAGATCCCTGCAAACACACTAACAAAGGTTAATTATCATACAACTGTACCACCACTCTCCAGCAGACAAGGAAAAAGAAAGTAATAAGAAGAACAGATAAATTGAAGAAAGCACTTACAAGACTTGCAGTGCAGTGATATTAGTCAGAGACATAGGTATTGAACCTGACAGGCTATTGTTGTTGAGTCGCCTATCATTACATACACACACAAAGTAAAACAATATCAAGTTGAAGTTCCAGTTTTCCATAATATAACTAGAAAATCGGGATCAAATCAACAGATATAGCGGAGTGGGTAAATGGAGGGTATATGTGCGTATGAAACATAGAGAGCCAGAACTTGCTAATAGGGACAAATTATAGTCAGAATAAAATATGAGAAGAATAGATAAAGAAACTTGGTAAAATCACCTCAAAAAATAAATTTGATTAGCCTCAATATAAAGTTCTTATGAGATGAATTTATCATGGACTTCTTTGAACATAATAAAGTTGCAACTGAGTTTGTCAGAACCATAAACACAAACTACCTAATGTAAATAATGTCTTACATCAACAACCAAAATCCTCCTCACTTGATGGATAGAATAACAGTGCTTGCTTGTAACATCTTCCTGACTTAAAAATCATACTGGCACTAAAAGGGTGTAACTTCCTAACACCATGTACATTCAGTGGATTATATTCATGGAATTTTATCATTGAGGCATCAAAATCTGAGGGATAAAGGAGGAACTATCCCAGTATATGCAGTCAATTTGACTGAGTAATCTCTTTATTGAATTTGAGCCAAAAAAATAACATCAGGGAATGAATAAGAAATTAGAACAAGTTATCATGTCATCAAATAATTTGAAAAAGTTATGGAAGAAAATTGAATTCACCAATCTCACAACTAAACCACCTTTTCATACTGACATAACGCTTAACAGACCAAATAACAATCAGTTAAACAACAAAAGAGCAACTAAAAGATTCCAAAGCAATTAACATTATGTAATAGGAGATAAAGGATGCCTATTCATACAGGAAGCGCAGTTTCTTCAGCTTTCCCAATGTTTCTGGAATAGGACCAGTAAAATTATTCAAGTAAAGATCCAAGCTAACCAAGTTTGTCAAATTCCCAAGATCATTTGGTATTGGTCCAGTTATGTTGTTGCCATAGAGTTCCCTGCCATGAAAAAGTGGATAGCATAAATCACACGTGGATACCATAAATCACACAAAGGACAAAGTGGTAATATCAAGAATCAGGACAACAATACGAGAAAGTAGCATACGTGATATGAAGACTAAAACAAACTACAAAATCAAAGGAGAAAAAGTAAAGGCGAAGGGCAGGACATCCAAATGATCATTTGATCCCCACTCTTAAGACAACTTACAAGTACTGCAAATTTTTAAGCTGACCAATCTGTGGAACCAATTGTCCAGATAATGCAGCATTTCCAAGGTCACTGCAAGAGTCAAAAAGTCAATTCTTCTTAATGCAGACTGCAACACTTGCTTGGATATCTATAAAAGGATGTTAAAAAAACAAAATTGCTTACACTCTTATAACACTATTTTCATTGTCACAAGTAACATGAAACCATGTACAGGGATTAACAAGGGTGGGATCCCAGCTCTGAAGCACACTATAAGGATCTTGTAAATTTGCCCGGAGGTTGTGCAAAGCATCACCTGATTAAAGATGCAAACAGTATTTGTCACCGAACAATATAACCATCAAGAATAGCCAATAAGTGCACCGATATGCCCACTAGCTGGAGGAAGAAAGTACAAGATAGTATTACCTAAAATGAAATAAATGCATAAATATAGCACAAGAGCAGATTGTAAAAACCTTATTGTCACTGTTATTCAACTTCAAATCTAGGTTTCTCCAGTTTAAAAAAATCATCATTTTACCACTCCTTTCTTTTTCCAGGAAAATTTTGAAATACCCCCTAAACATGATTATTACTGATGCGGACATATGTAGCCTTCATATACTTCATGTTCTGAGAAATTATCATTTTCTGAAATTAAACCGATCAACTACAGTATGTCTACTCCCACTAAGATTCCAATCTATCAACAAACCAGCTTAACGCCCAGTGAGAACATTCCAACCTAAGAATAAGATAAACAAGTCAGCATAATATTTGAAAGTCATAAACTAAGCTTTGACTAATCCCTGATCGAACACAAGGTCCACGCAGACAATGAACTGCCAATGTTCTAAACAAGACATAAAGACAATAAAGTCAGCCATATTTAAGACCTTCTCAAACCAATGACTTAAGCTACTACACAGAGTAGCTAAGTAAATGAAACGCAATTAATATATATCAGAAAATTAAGTACTCAAATATGACTTTGGCATAAGAATATATCATGTCCAATTTATTATACGCGGCAGTCATTGTCATAACAAGAACATAATAAATTCCTTGACCGGATATCAATCATACCCAACAGAACTGCATAGATTCCAATACAATCTAATTGAACTTCATACATAAGCAAGTTGAACTAAACGTTGAATAACTTCACATACTTCCTCTAAGTCTCGTATAATACAGACAATCCGCAAACATAAATTCGAAAAAGAAACGACAATTAGATGATAACAAAGTCCAGGGGTTGATAAGAAAAATAAGGAACAAGTAAGAACCTTCCATATTGGCGGAGATCCTTTGAGAAGAGTGTGCCACAAGGATAATCCACACCATAATCACCCAAACCCCACTCACTCTCTCCATGATTCTTCGCGAACTTATCACTGAAAAAAACCCAAATCATCCAAAAAAAACAAAAAAAAAAGCCCCAACTTCTTTATCTCACTTAAACACCAGGATCAATAAGCTTCCCCCTCTCTCTCCATCAATCTTATCACTGACAAAAACCCAAATCACCAAAATAAAAAAGCCCTTAACTTTATCATCTCACTTAGACGCCAGAATCACCCAAACCCTCTCTCTCTCGTCACTGACAAAAACCCAGATCACCAAAAGGCCTCTCTCATTCAAAACAGCCACAACAAAAGCTCTACAATCCCTCTCTCTCTCTCTCTCTCTCTAACGAATGTCATGAGCAGAGGATGACTAGAAGAACAAAAAGAGAGAAGATTCTTGAAACTCGTCCTAACATCAAAATGTGCGGGTTGGATTGTAGATCTCTTTTACTTTCTGGCTCTGTGTTCGGTATAAAGTTGAAAACTTTTTTTGCTTTTAACCGAGGCAGAAAAAGAGAGAGAAGTAGCGTGCAGTGGTGCAGTGGCTGGGTGGGTTCAGCTGCCCGTTGCCCGTTGCCCGTTGCCCGCCCCACATCATCAGTCAAACCATGTAATGAAAGGAGGGGAAGGAGGAGGACAAAGCTTTTGTTCGATTGAGAGAGTTAAAGTTGGCAAGGGGAAGTGGGGTCCACGTTGCCAGCTGAGATTCAGTCAAAGGTTTGATTAGATTAGTAAGTAAAGTAAGTAAGTAGGCATTATTAGATGAGCCTCGGCACGCATGACTCTTTTATATCCATTTGTTTTAGGATGTGATAATTGCAGCTCTTTTTTACTTTCATTTCAATTGACTCAAATCAATTCCAAATTCATATTTCGATCATATTCTAAATTGAAATCCATTTGAACTTTAAACATATTTAAAAAGTTTAAAATTATTTATTCAATTTAATTTAAAATTTTTATTTGAATCTAACCAAAATATATAGTATAAAAGTATTATATCACTTTTCTATCATAAAAGTAATTTTGAAAAAAAATAAGTGTTTAGCTGTAAAATAAAAAAACACTTAATATAACTTTTTTGATAGCTAAAATATAACTTTTTAAAAATATCAAATTTGGAACTTCTCAAAAAAATATTTTTCAGGTGAATTTTTCAGATTAATTAATGAGCTTGTTTTTTAATATCTTTTGTCCTTATATTTTACATATAATTCCCACAATATCTACAAACTCATCTTCACTTTTATTTTAGAAGTTATATAATATTATTTGGTTTTTTATATGCTTTAATTTTGATATTAGTTTTACTTATGTTATGATCTATATAAATGATTTGATTAGATACATTTTCATTTATATTTCATATGGTTTAAAATTATATAATAATTAATATATTATGCTTTGCATACTGTTTAATATACTTTAAATAATATTTATATGCATAAATAATTTTTATTACAAAATAAATTATAGTTAAAATTCAAAGTATTTTTTATTTTTATGTTGCAAACAGTCTACTGTATAGCGCTCTTTTAAAAAAAAATTAATTGACAGTCAAATAATCAACTGACTTCTTAAAAAAGCTCTTCTCAAAAGATTTCTACTGACAAAAACTCTACTAATATAAGCTCATCCAAACAGACATTTAGTCTTGAATAACCCTAAATTAGAGTTTAATCGAACTTAAACAACTTTAAGTCGAATTGTGTTTAAATTAAATTTGATTATTTTAATTTTAATTTAACATTTTTTAAAATGATGTCATTTTAATGAAATTGTTAGCGAATTATTTTTTTCCCATGTTTCATAATAAGGTTAACTAACATATTAAATAATCGATTATGATAAATTTGATCAGATTTTGCAATTTTTCTTTGTGCAATATATTGAATTTTTAATATGGGTAGAATGTAGAGTCCATTTACAAAAATTGAGCTTTGGTCAACTATTGTTCATATAATTAGAACTAGTTGTTTGGATAGTTAACCCTTACCACTTATAAACCCTTTAACATTTTCATGTTTAATCAATATGGGATACTCTAACACTCCCCCTCAAGTGCAACTGGGATTGGACATCCAGTTGTCACTTGAAATATGCACAATGGTAACCGAACCGGATCTCTGGAACTGGACATCCAAACAGACAACCGGAAAATTAATAATTCGGACCAAACCTGCTCTGATATCATATTGAATTTTTAATATAGGCAGAGTGTAGAATCAACTTACAAGAATTGGGCTTAGGTCAACAATTATCTAAATAGCAATAACTAGTTGTTTGGATAGTCAATCCTTACCACTTATAAACATTTTAACATTTTCATGTTTAATTAATATAGAATACTCTAACACAATACACCGACATAATATGAATGAGTCCTCAAGATTCATTTTTTCCTTTTTTATAAGGCTAATACAATTATTTATTTTGACTTTTTGACCTTAGTAGACCTCTAAAGATATGAAAGAAACCTCCTTCTAAGTGGTACATACGACTTTCATCGAATGCGACTTTCTATATAGTGACATATATATCAATGAGATCAAGTATAAAATGATGTTTACTTACTTTCAATTTTGTATCCTTTTGGTTTCCCTCTTTTTTCTACTATATGAGTTTAAAGTCGGGTCAAACTCTATTAATTTGGATCAAATCCATTGACTTCTGAAGAGCCAAGCAAGGGCAGACACAAATATCTTACCTAGTTAGAACCATTAAGTTGACTTTTACGATCCTAGTATTGAAGAGATTGGGCTAACCAAAGAGCAAAACGGGGAGTTTCATGAGAGTAACCTTATGTTATATTTGGGCCATCCATAACTCAGGCCCATATGTAATTTTTTTCCATCCAATGTGTAAGATTTCGATTGTCCAGTCAGTGTTTGACATGTGGAAGTCCAATAACTGCCCGTTCTTTAAATACGCGGACCCGTAACCGTCGTCTTCGCGTTAATTCTCAGTTTTTGCAGTGTTAGCTAAAAAGCTTGAAACAATCGACGGCAATGGCGTCTTCTTCATCGAGGAAGATAGTTCTGACGACCTGCGATCAAGTGGAGTTCGCAGGGAGCGAAGAAGTGGCGACGCAATCGGAACTTGTGAAACGATTGATCTTGCGGTCCAAATCCTCCGACGACGAAGACGAAAGCAGCAGCCGCGTAATTGTGATTCCGTTCGTCAAGAGCGATACGATGGAGTTGGTGATGAAATACTGCCAGAAGCACGTGGATATGGAACGTGAGCTCAAGAAATGGGAGGAGGAGTTCATGAAAGTCGACGAGGTCACATTAGGATTGCTCATGGTGGTCAGTTATACTATTAACAATGTTCTTTTCCTTCTTAACTTTACATATAGAGATGTTCCATCCTTTTTTTTCATATAACTAGTAATTATAGGCTGCCGATCATATGGAAATCAACAGCCTGTCGAAACTCACCGATGAGGCCTTTTACCGTTTGGTTCGGAAAGTGACGATGAGCGATGTCTCTCCGGTGCAAGGAGAAGTAGGCCGAAGCATTAAATGATCAAATCGAGACGAATAGAATGTTTGAGATCGTAAGTACATGCACAGTTCGTAGCAGCTAGTAGACTACTCTGTGTATAGACTGTAAAGTCGACTGAGCAAAGGGCATGTACTGTTTCTGACATGTGATACTTTCCTCTCCGTGTACCTGCTTCTACGTAAAGCTGTGGATAGATTTTTTTGTTTTTGGCAATTGAATAAACAAGTTTGCATGCATTGTGATATTTTCTTGTCTTCGCCTTTACGAATCGATTTGATCAAAAACATTGGGACTGGATTCGGCGTTTAAACTCTAAATATGGGAATTACTCTCAATATAATTTAATTTCAATTAGTTTACAATATTTTTAATTAAGTAATCAAAATTAGGTTTATAATTTCACAATATTTTTAATTAAGTAATCAAAATTAGGTTTATAATTTCAAATTCTATGGAATTTAACTATCAATATATCACACCATGAATGTA
The DNA here is from genome assembly GCA_027123425.1 of Erythroxylum panamense. Lineage (NCBI taxonomy): Eukaryota > Viridiplantae > Streptophyta > Magnoliopsida > Malpighiales > Erythroxylaceae > Erythroxylum > Erythroxylum panamense. The sequence continues at coordinate 31,810,322 of JAOTIZ010000201.1, read as the reverse complement.
TTAACACTTGACTTTGAAAATGTAAATCGGGAACACATGGGCTAATGCTTATCAGTAAAATAAAAGATCTAATGTTTAAAATATTCAATTGGTATTAGATTATCATAAAATTAACTAAAAATTAAATAATTTAAAATAATTTAAATATGATTGAAAAAGATTATCTTTAACTATAAGAAAATTTAAAATTTAATTAAATAAGATTTTATTTATTTATTTTAATATATAAAAACTTATTAATTTACTAAATTAACTGATTTTCAATGATTAGAGTTATTAAAATAATCGAATATTCTACTGATTGAAGGTTTTTATGAATTAATTAAACTAAGTGTTAAAATGTAATTATTTGTCACTTATTCCTTAACTAATAAATAACCTATAGTATATAACTTTAGTCGATTCTCTTGTTTAAGGTATTTTAAATGAAACTTAATATCTATATATAATTCAATTACATTATAGTAAAAAAATAATTTATTCAAAATCTTTATAATACACGTAAATAATATCAATAAAAAGTTAATTATTTCAAGAATACTTAATTATGGTTCTTATACCTAAAACGTAAAGTATAATGCATTTATTTAATAGAAAAATAAAGATGAATTTCTATAATCAAAATCAACACAAATTATTTATTAAAATATAATTAATAAAACAATTTTTATATACAAATTCATAATGATATCTTGATGTTATTAATTTTTATTTCCATATTAGTTAAAATTATCCAATTAAACTGTAACACTTCATGTTAGGTGTTAGAAAATTAAGAAATTCCAGTGCATCATATGCTTTGCATAATTGAGTATTCACTAATATATGCATATGAATTTTGATATATGCAAATAATTGCACATGCATTCATGACATTTTTCGGGTGTAAGTGATTTTTAATGTGATTAAAGTGTGAATTTTGGATTAATTGTGTTACAAAATTTATTTCGTGGTAAAAATTTATTTGGAAACTATTAGTAATATTTTCGAATTTTTGTGAATTTTAGGAATTTCTCTGAAAGTTTTGGAGTATTTTATATTAAGAAAAATGGACGAATGACATAATGACATATAACACTTATAAGAGGATGACAAGTGGCCCATATGCAAGGGGGTCACATGTCAATGAGTTATTAAAGCAAGATATTACAAATTGTGTAAGGTAAAAACTCTCGTTGTTTTCTCTTCAGCATAGCTCTGTCTTCACCGAACTTTGGTTTTCTTTCTCACTACTGTGATTATCTAAAAACAAGGTAAGTAAAGTTCTAAGTTTCTGAGTCCTATAACTAATTTTTGGTGATATTTTGCATGCTAGAAATAAACACATGCATGAGTTACTTAAGTTGAATGGTTTCGGTGAAAGTGATGATGAGATGAGTTGATAATATTGTACAATGGAAAGGTACAGGAGGTGTAATACCGATTGCATGTAGCTTAAAAAGAAACTTAGTAAAGTAGAAAGGTTTTGAATGAGTTGAGTGGTTGTGATGAATGGTTTTAATGAAAATAAATGTAACAGTAGAGAGAGAAAGCACAGATTCCATATTCGGTTTTGAAATTTGATTTTTGATTCTTGAGTTTTGAGTTGTATGAGAGTAAGATGGGCTAGAATGAGAGTAAAAATGAGAAGACTATAAGTTAGAAATGCTGTAGGAACCGTGAAATAAGGAAAGAGAGAGTGCAAAAAAATGTTGTCAACAAATGTTGAAGATGATGAATAGTAGTCAAATTTTCTAGTTTTGGTATTTATAACTAATCTTGCATTTTGAGTTGTTTTAGCATAAGATAAATTGCATGGGCGTAAAAATGAAGGAGTCAATGTAAGGGTATAAGTTTGCAATGAGGGATTAAGTAGAGGAGAGGAAGAAGATGGAGAAGCGTTTCTACAAAGAAAATCTGGAGGATCAACGTGCAAAAATCGTGATTCTATTGTAGAAGGTGGTAATGCATCATCAAGCTTTTTGATAATGAACAATTCTGACTCTTTTTGCTATAACTTTTTCATCCCATCTCCAAATGACTTGAAACTTAAGCCAATAAACTCCTAAGACATTGTTCTTTCTTTCCATAAAAATTTAGAGCCATCTAAATTGATTAGAAAAAGATTGATTGACCCAAAGTAAGGGTATGTATAGGAATATTATAAACTGGAGATATTTTAGTGAACATGCTTCGGTATTATGATTATATTTTTACCTATAGATTTCCAAATGAGTTGATTTTTGATTCATATTAAACTTGAGACACATGAATACAACTTTCTCAAAGAAGTTAAATTTTAATTCTGTCTCCAAGACTTTCAAAATTGACATGAAATTGAGTATTGGCTTAGGCTGTAATACTACCAGGGACAGAAATTATATCCTGTAGTTTTTGAATAAACTGTATTGATGTAGGCCGAATTAGACTGTGGTGCTTTCACCAAAGTTGTAGCTTATTCTCTTAGCTTTAAATTGATATAACTTTTATAATTTTTGGATATTGAAATTGAGAGATATGAGTTGTAAAACTTGAATGTATGATCATGCTCTAGCTAAAATTTCAAATGTACACAGTCTGTGGTATTGTGAGCATAACTTAAAGAATAATGAACCAAATTGAATGATCTTGGTATCAATAGAGACTTAAAACATAAAAGAATATTTTTCTAGAAGAAAGTGTTATAGAAATACATCATTTTCTTAATCTTATTTATTATGCAAAGTTGACCCGAATGAGGTGTTTCCAACAAAAGCTGGAATAGTAATTGAATATATGAATTTTGGAACTTTTGAAGTACAATTGATGTTTACATCAGTTTAGTAAGGAAATATACCCGAGAATTTGTCATAAACATGCATCATACATATTCAGTATACATAAATGAATTCTTAATCATGCACAATAATGATATGTAGTGTTAAATGTTGTAGAGGAATCATAGAGCGACCAGTTCCAGATATTGCTGGGACCTCGAGGCAAAGGGAGCTTTTGTGAGTAATTGTTAAAGCATAATCGGAGATGAGATGGTGAGAGTAGTGAAGAGACGAACACTTGTTTTTTTGGGGAGCCAGATTAAAATGCTCTTATAGACTTAGTTTCATTATGTACAATTAATTGGACTATATACACAAAGAGCCCAAATACAAAAGTCTAATTAACTAATAACTGCTTCTAACTAACAAATTAAATAACTAGTTACATTTCTTCAGTAATCTTAGACGGTTAAACCTTACTTTGTTCTACTTGTTGAGTTTGGTTTATGCTGATTATGTTCTGAATTTCGGACAATAATTGTTCGAGGCGTTTGATGCATGTTTATATCATTGGAAGTGCTACATGTATGTGAATATGATTGACTACTTGCTTTGCACATAAAATGTTTGAAATGACTTTCTTTTGGTTTTAAAACAGTTGAATCCTAGTTGTGGGTAAATAGGCATGCCTGGAAGAGTCTGCAGATGCTTCTGTGACACTTCGATGTCTTCTATTAATGACACTTCGATGTCTTCTGTTATCGACACTTCGATGTCGAGGCTTCAGTCTCTTCTAGACACTTCGGTGTCACGACTTCGTCTCTTTTGTATAAGTTTCGTTATCCACTTCTGTAAATAGATTTAGCAGTAATCTGATTTTGTATTCTAATATATGTTTGATTTTGTCATAAACGAAATTGTATTATGATTTTGAAGGATTTATCCCTTTTTTATGTTCAGCTCTGTTAACTATAAAATTTGTTCTGAAATGTATTATGTTTCATTTATTGTTAAAATAATCTGTTAATGCATGCTTATACTATTACATGATTCAGTATGATGAGTTATCACTTTATATATAGATTAGTTATTACTCACTAAGCTATTGCTTAGCACGGTAGATTTACCCCGTGAAGGTTCAGATAGAGGATTGTAAAGGCTGGGACGAGTCAACCGCAATGGCCAGTAGAGTCTGAGTCTTGTTATGATAAAAATGTATTTTGAGTTTATCTTAACCTGTATATAGAGTGTATGACTCTGAATTGTTGTAAGTTTTTACAATAACTATGTTTCAAGCTGGTTTCGGTTTTTGAAACAAATTTGTATTATGTTCATGTGATATAATGTATGTTTGTTTAAGATTCTAGAAATGCATGTATGAAATGTTTCATATGTTTTGGAATGTTTTGTATTCTGTATGTTCTATGTGTGTGGCACTCACAATATCCTCTCAGGGGGTATATATAGGTGTCAAATAATCCTTTTGGTTTTTTATTATACAAAGAGAAATAATTAAATTAATATTCGAGTAAAATAATTAAAAATATAAATAATTTATAGTAGTATATTTTTTAATCTAAATTTAAAATTTTCAAATCACATTGACCAAACTTTAAGGTTTTCCTCTCTCTCTCTTCATTACTTGTCTTAATAATTAGAATTATAAAAGTCTTAAATCGGCTAATTAGGCTAACTACTTAGTTTAGTTTCGACTTTCTAATTTGACTTACTTTAATAAATATTGTTACTAAAAACTAATCAATTTATTAATTAATCAGTCTATTTTCTTAAATTAGTAAATCCTTATAAACTAAATAATTCAATTAATTTAACTAAAATAAATAAAAACAAATTCATTTAATAATTCTTTTTTTCAAGTAAACTTCAAAAATTTTCATTGTCAAGATAATCTCTTTCAAGCATATTTTAAATTCTTTAATATTATTCAATATTTAACTAATTTTATAATAAATTGATACTGGTTGAATAACCTTTTAAATTTTAAATTTCTTGTGATAGTGATATAACTTTTAGCCTCATTTTTAGAATATTAATTTGTCTTCTCAATAATTAGATTTTACAGATAAAAAATTCACCTCTTTAGCAATGTTTTAAAAACTGAACCACACATCGAACCGGTCAAAAAAAAACTTAAGGTTTGAAGATTCAACCAGTATTAAACTGCTATTAAAGCGATATATAAAATATAAGAATAAAAATTATAAAATATTTTATTAAAATAAAAAATACATCAATATCTTTTATTATATAATGAACTAATAATTCAAACTAAATTTGAGTCTAACATAAAACTTAAAATAACAATAAAAATCAAAATTATATTTGTGAAAGAAGTTGTGTCTTATTATCGTAAAAAGTTCAAAATTATTTAACGTTATTTAAGGATTTGCAAACTATGCTTTCATTCAAAGTATTTACCAATGTTATGAATACCATACCAGACTCGGTACCGGATTGAGCTCTAGAACGGAACTGTACCAGTACCGGTCGGTATCGGGTACAGTTTTGGGATATTTTTTAAATTTATAAAATAGTTCCTAAAATTTTTAAAAATTACAAAATAGTCCAAATTGATATATTATACCGCTGTACTGTATACTTTACTAGTTTACTGTTTACATCAACCATGCTTTCAAAAATCTTAATAATAAATAATAATGAC
>JAOTIZ010000201.1:31749045-31765272 GCA_027123425.1 Erythroxylum panamense | reverse complement strand
TTTGCAGGTATTTTCTACGTGAAGTTCATCACAGAAGGTTGCCAATCGATGGACCCAAACGGCAACGCACCGTTCGGTCAGATTCCGACTGAACCAAATATTTAAGTAGAAATTTTGTTAATAGGCAAAATTTAAAAAAGTTTAAACATACCCAATCTTATCAAATTCTAAGTTATCTATGGAGCTTCTCGTCCGAAAGAAAAAGCACAATGTTAACGGATGGAGATGATGGATGCATGTGCAGTGATCGATAATTGTGCTTAGAATTTTGTACCATTTTGTCACATCACACATCTTTTTGTTCAATATCTCAAGCTTCATGACATCATTGCACTTATGAGATTTTATTGATATTAAGAATAGTATATTAACATAGTCCTCACGAAAAGATAACACGCACAACTTGAGAAATGGTCGCCAAAATTTTGCTGCATATTAGGTATAAGTAGAACTTTGTAACATATTAGGTATATTTGTCCTACTATTTTCTTAATAACTTTGTTTCTAAACTTGCATCATATAATGAAGATCTATAGTTTTTTCTTTCGAAATTGATATTATTTTATTTTAATTATTTATTACTTTTTGTACATATTTTATAATTATTTGACATTTTGTCATATTTTCATGTCATATTTACACGTGAGTCTATCGGAAACAATCTCTCTACTATGTAGGAATAAGGTTGCGTATTATCATACCTCCTTTGATTCCGCTTTATTGCGAGATTTCAGACTGGTTGCGATGATGAGAAATTGTTTTCAATAAATCAATATAAAAATATATATAATATAAAATAAAAATGAAAAATTAATAAAAATTATATTAAAATACTAAGTAATGATAATTACAAACTAAAAATACATACAGATAATAATAACAATAAAATAAACAACTACATATACAAATAAAAATATAAAAAGTAACATAATAAATACAAAATAATGTAAAGATTAAAAATAAAAATAAAACAAGTAAATAAATAAACAAGTTTTTATAAGCAAATGTTTAGAATAAGTTAGAGTAGAATCTCATAATTCTTCATAACCTCTTTCCAGTTTTTATTATGCCTTCTCTCACACTTCTCGAGTACAATGTTCTTTTATTTTCTTACTAACATCATAATCTCTCCGTTTAACATGTCTTAATTTTCTAAATCATTTTTCTTTTAATTTTTATCAATATTAGTCACTTTTAACTTGTTTATTACCATTATATTCTTGACCTATTTCTTCTAATAAGGCTGCACATTTAACAATGGAGTATGCACTTATTTGATGGCTGGCCAACATGAGAATAAAGTAATAAGAATAAGATCAGAATTAAATATCAAGCTTAATGCAATTTATATTTACAATGTTTACATATCTTTATTTTTGACTTGCTATTTTTTAAATTATTAAAATAAAAAACCATTTTTATTGTAACTTAGATTCCGAGATTTTTAAACTAGTAAGTGAGAAATGAATTATAATCGATACATCATTTACTAAAAAGAAAAAAGAAGGATCAAACCGTGGGTGTACTGGGATTCTGGGAATTACTTGTGTATTGGATCTCTAAGCGTGGGTGTAGCTGTTGTTGACTGCAGAAGACGTCGTGGATTGCACTCAAGATTCTCTGTCTAATATTATTCTGTCTTATTCTGTTTCATAAAATTTCAGCTATTTATTTTGCGAGACCCACGTGAGGTCTACGCGGGACCTACATGGAACCCACATAAATAAATGACTGAGATTCATTAAACACAATAAGACAGGATAATATTGGACAAGGGATCTGGACTCTATGGACTGGGTTATGCCCCAATAAATTTTGTTCAGTCATTCTTTTGTGTAATATACATTTACTTTGCATTAAAAAAAGAAGGATCAAAGACATAAAATCTCTTGTAATTTATCAAATTAAAAAAAACTTTAAAATTATTAGTTATTAATTTTAGTTTTAAATTTTTTAGAAAAGCCCTATCTTATAAATAACACATATAATATAAATATCAAATATAAACTAATCAAGACATATTCCACGTCATAATTACACATTTTAGATGCATTATGTAACAAAATTATATTTCACTCTTTGATTTTACATATTAAATAAGATCTTAATTACACGAGATAATAAAAATCAACGATTTAAAAATTTAATCGGTTTAACTGTAAAATCTTTAAACTAACCAAATTTTTGGTTTGATTTTTAACTTTTTCATTTGATTTTTTTAATAACTTTTGTTATTAAAAATTGATTAATTTATTAATTAAAAGGTAAATTTTTGTAAATAATAAGTTTTTATAAATAAAAACAAATCAATTAATTTTTATTTTTAATTTTATTTTTAATTAAACTTTAAAATTTTCGATAGTTAAAGACATTCTCTTTTATTCATATTCAAATTCTTAAAGTTTATTTAATCTTGAACCAATTTTACGGCAATCTAATATCAGTTGAACTTTTCAAACCTTACATGTCTTATTCTTACTGTTTTAATTTTTAAAACATTGATTGAAGAGATATTTAACTCCACAAAATAGAGATAAAAATAATAAATGAGTCTTAACAAAATTACATTATTTCATAGTTTTTTAATTTAATTATATTAAGTTGAGGTGAATTAAATAACAAATTTTAAGTAAAATAAATTTTATTCGTTAATTCTAAATTAATTTATTCAGACCAAACTAAATCAATTTTTTTAAATACTATATTATCTTTTGATTGAAGGTTTTCATGAATTAGTAAAACATGTTTTAAGATAGTTTAAATGAAATGACATGTCCTTCGTCGGCGCTCTCAAGATTCAACGGATAAAACAGCCAACTCAAAAAACGGCCAGATTTTTCATGCGCCCAGATTCACAATGATATAGTTTGCGCGCCTTCCCTTCCGCAATGTATTTGTACAGATAGCTTGAATCGAGAAGACTCAAAGCATGAAGAACTACGTAGACAAATTGTAGGCGTAGAGAGACGTTAGGAAAATGAACTTAGAAACAAAAGTTGATCATTTACACTCTATACTACTACCATTCTTTATCATGATTCTATTCTCTCCCTTTTATGTAGGATTGAGTGGAATTCACTTTATCATTCTTCCAACTTTTAGAATTTTGGAATTTTAGAATTTTAGAATTTTGGAATTTTGGAATTCCAACTTTTAGAATTTTGGAATTTGGATGAGGAGGATATTAAAACAGCTGAGCGTCCCTTGTTTCTCTTCATGGATGTTAACGACGACCTCAACGCTTCCGCCGACGGCGGTTCAAATCCAACTGTCCACAATCAGCCTTCGGAGCCGAAGGCAATTATTAGGAAGAAGAAAAAGGAAGTCTTGAAAGATGTGACTGCGGCTGCTTCAGCATCAACACCGTCTTCCTCGTCTTCTTCTTGTGTTTTTAGTTCTATCAGTAGAAGTAAACGCGGTGGTGGATTCAAACCTAGACACTCTAGGGTGGCTTTTTCTCCGGCTCAGCGGCGAACAGGCAGTGCCATCCGAGATGGGTATATGGAGGCCGTTGCCCTTCCTCTCGGAATGTCTTTTGCCGCTGTTATTGCTGAGGTTTGTTCAAATTTGAATCTTGACGTTTGCTCTGAAGAAAAGTTTGTTTCTTTAAGCTTGATTTTGGATATTTAATGCATAGTGTAGGGTTCTTATGTTGATTTATGGGGTCAAGTAAAGTATTCTTAAGTGGAAACATATTCAGACGTATAATGCTTTCGTGTTTTTCTCTAATGCCCAATGTAGCCGCTGGTCTATTTCTCGCCTTTTGATGCATTTTTACTGTAACCATTGAGACGAGATAGGTTCTGCATGAATGCTTCAGATACCATCAAAATTTAAAATTTTAGCCTTTCTGGCCCGGTGGGGTAGGTTCTACATGGATGCTTCAGATAATATCAAAATTTAAAATTTCGGCCTTTCTAGGTCCGGTCCGGCCTTGGGCTCATGCCCACTGCCTCAGGCTTCGTGCTGGCCAGTCCTGCTCATCGACATTTGTATATTAATTGTCATTCTCATATTCCAATACCATTCTTTTTTCCTTCAGCTATGCATGTTCTCCTTGGTTTTGAAATATTGATTTGCATGAATCCTATAAGCGAGACACTAAGTTGCCATGCAGAGTAGGAGACTAGTATACTACAGTTGATCCATTCTCTTTGTAGTTTGGTATGATTCCTCCGTATTAAGCAACATATATTGGTTTTTGTGCATCTTTGTGCATGTGATCTGCTGGCCAGCAATAGCTGTTTGTTGCTATTGAGTTATATTAAGCACTTGTGCTTTGTCAGTGTAGGTTCTGGAGAGGAAAGATGGTGTACATGAGAGGATGTCAGTTGATCATCTTTCAAGGGTACGTCTGTAACCTATCCTCTCACGAGAATAACACATTTTGCATTGTATCTGCTTGAACGCCTTTGTTTAATGCACTGCAGCAAGATTCAGTTTGCACTTCGTATTACTTCTACAGTTTTATTCTGAAGAGCTTAATGTGTGTTATTGACTTAAAATATATATTCGGTTGCAGATCTGTACATCAGTTGTCAAAGAATCTTTAGCCAATGTAAGCGAGACCTAACTGCTGACTCTGAACGAGTTCATAATGCCAATGTGATGTATTATCTTCTCTTGTTGTACCTTTTTCGTGACAGGCTTTCTGTGATGACTTTGATTTTTTGGGGAGGAATTTTGAAATATCATTTGGGAGCACCTTGAGGACTCTTAGGTTGATAAATGAATGGGGTGCTGATAAAAGAGAGAGTGGCTTAAATCACCTCAATGTTGGAAATTCTGGTCCTAATGCAAATAAAAGAGTCGACCATGCTAGCAATTCTGATGGCGAAGGTTGCAGCTCAAGAGCAGGGTTGTGTAACATTCCGACTGAGGACAAAAGTCACCTTCCTGAAGAGCAAGAGCAGTGTATTTGTACAGATAGCTTGAATCGAGAAGTTGCCCTGCATAGGCAAGCAACGGCAGCCCACGCTTCAAGCTCGATATCAGGATCGTCTAGCCAGATGAGCACTGTGGACAAATATTTCATGGAGCAAGCTCGTTCTAATGACCTGAAGGCATGGGAGAATTGTATTGCGATGGAAAATTTGAGATTAAAAAAGGAAAAACTGGCACTTCGCAATGATTCAAACGATATAGAAAGATCGAAGTTAGCAATGGGCATATTGAAGGCATCAAAGCGTGATGAGCTGCTTAAAAAGTGCGTAAAAGTTCTAGTTGCCGGGTCAATAGTCATGTCGGCTGCCTTTTCCTATGCTACATATGTTTATTCCTACGTATGTAGCTAGTTAAGATTTTCTGTATCAATAATCAGCACGACGAAATAACAAGTTAACTGATGCTCTTTCTCTAAACATTTCTATCTCTTCGTTATATCTCCTCAGTAGTTTGTTCTTAAACCCGATCAAACTTTGGGAGTTGAGTCGCAATTTGGGCGGTCGGGTCGACTTGATCTAGGCTTCGCAATGATTTGGGCTCGCTTAGGCCTAAGTTCGGTCATAAATTTTGTTTTGGTCTAATTTGAAGCCGAGTGCACGGCCCGAACTTGAGCTCAATGGAGCCTGGGCAACTCAAGGCTGTAATTGATTCGATTTTTATTTTTTAAAATAAAAATAAAAATGATGTCATCGTTTTCCTATAATTTTTAAGCTTCCGTGGCTAACCTGATCTGAAATTGAAAAGGTAAAATAAAAATTTAAATCTGACTCAAAGTTAGGTTAAATGGGACTAAGCACGTTGACTTTGGGTCATATTGGATCAGACTTAATTGTTGTCCTAACTTAATCTAATCTATTGTCATCTTTAATAGGATCTTAGAACATCGAATTTCTTGTTGGGAAGTCTTTAGAATTGGTAGAGATTTTAAATAAATATAAAATTTATATAATGTGTTTTAAACTTTGATATTCAAAGGGTTTGAGACGACATAATGCGGTAAGTATCTTGGTTACCAAAAAACTTTTACAATATGCTGTGGGGTAAAAATGACTAATAATAGGATTATGTTCTTAAAGATTATGACGAAGGGTTTTGTTATAAATTTAGTGTGTGCTTGTGCACCTTAAATAGGGTTGGATGAATAACTTAAGCGTCATTTAAGAGAAGAGCTAGATCAAGCAATTCAGCAAATTCCCCCTAGCAAGGAAGTTATTATAAGAGGAAACTTTAATGGTCATATAGGAGCAATCTCAGATGGTTACTCAATAACTCGTAGGAGTTTTGAGTATGGTGAAAAGAATGTTAGCGATACCACTTTATTAGATTTCGTGGTACTCCTATCACTTCATCTTCTGTTATCCTTTCATTCTCCTTAGTAATCTTCCTTCTTCCCTTTATAGGTGTTGACGAATGTCGATATAATTGTGGATACCTCCGGTTTGGGAAAGACTTTCATTTTGGTCTTCCTAGAACCCCCCATTTTTCCCCCACAAAAAAAAGAAGAAATTGTCACCAACTTTTTTTCGAAGAAAAACAAGGAGCACTTAGTGACTTTTAAGAATAAAATTACGAAGACTTAAATTGACTACTTTCTCATAAGAAGAAGTGATCGATCTAGCTGCAAAGATTACGTATTGATACCTAGTACTTGCGTGCCAATTTAACATAGATTGATAGTTTTTAGATTTTTCTATTAAGAGTTAGATGAAGAAGAGAAGTCTAAAGAGATGTATCAAAATCAGATACTGGAATTTAAAAGAGGATAAGATGAAACAATTTAGGGATTGAGTAATTTATGGAGAAGATTAGAATTTGATAATAGATGCTAAGCCTATATAGGAGAGAGTTGCAACTCTTTTAAGGAATACAACTTGAAAGACCTTGGGTGTTTCTAAAAAGGTGGGGGATAAAAAGAGGGAGTCTTGATGGTTAAGTGAAAATGTTTAAGAAAAATTTAAACTCAAGAAGGCTACCTATAAAGTTCTATTGGATAGTATTGTAGAGGTTGAGAGAGTTAGTAGTAGAAAAAGGTATAAACTGACAAAGAAAGAGACAATCACAATAATCTCATAAGCTAAAAGTAAAGCTTATGAAAAACTATACCAACGGTTGGATACTAAAGATAAAGAAAATGATATTTTTAAGTTGGCAAAAGTTATGGAACAAAAAACAAGAGATTTTGGTCAAGTGCTTTGTAGGTGACTGTAGCTGATAATGACAATGTGAAAATGACATAGATACTTCTATAGCCTTCTTAATGAAGGCATAAAGGATATCATCTTCTTAGGTTATCTTAGCTTGTCTGAGAAGTTTCGTAATTTTACTTACTATAAGCAAATTACAAGTGATGAAATTAAGAAAACGTTGAGGGAGATGAAGAGTGGTATGATAGTAGAGCCTGATGAAATACCCATAGAGGTGTGGAAGAGCCTAAGTGAAGAGGGTATTACTCAGATAGCCAAGCTTTTTAATATCATCCTTAAATCTACCAAAATGCTGAATAAGTGGAGATTTATTAAGGTAATTCCTTTACAAAAGAACAAAGAGGACATCCAAAGTTGTGACAACTATAAAAACGTCAAATTACTTAGTCATACCTTGAAATTATGGGAGAAGGAAAATGAAAAGAGAATGAGAAATGATGTTTCTATCTCATAAAACCAATTTAGCTTCATGTCGGGAAGGTCCACGACAAAAGCTTTGCATCTCCTTAAAAGGTTAATGAAGTACTACAGAGAAAAATATCGTAACCTACACATAGTTTTTATTAATTTAAAGAAGGCGTATGGTAGGATATCAAGGGAAATCATGTAAAGGTGTTTAGAAGTCAAAGGGATTCCTATGACTTATATACATATCATTAAGGTTATGTATGAAGGTATAATAACTAAAATAAAGATGATAGGAGGAGATATAAAGCATTTTTCTATAGATATTGAGTTACACCAAGGCTCCTCTTTGAACCCCTTTTGTTTGTAGGAGTGATTGATGAGCTCACGAAGAATATCCAAGATGATGTGCCTCGATGTATGTTATTTGCTGATGATATTGTTTTAGTGAATGAGATAAATGAAGGGGGCCAATGTTAAACTTGAGCATTGGAGGGATACATTAGAATCAAAGGGCTTTAGATTGAGTATGACTAAGACTGAGTACATAGAGTATAACTTTTCAAGATATAGAGTAGTTATTGATGTAGAGGTAAAGATTGGTTTATAAGTTATACCATAAAATGAGTGCTTTAAATAGTCAGGATTTATTGTCCAAAGCAACGGAAAGATTGATGAAGACATAGCTTACCAGATCAAATCATAATGACTTAAATCGAGAAGTTCATTATGAATTTTGTGTAACAAGAAGATACCTCTCAAAGAAATTTTATTGCTTAGTGATTAGGTAAGCCATGCTGTATGGAGCGAAGTTTTGGGCTATTAGATAAGTACATAGTTATAAACTAATGGTGACAGAGATGAGGATATTTCGTTGGATATACAACCTTACTAAAAGAGATAAAATTAGGAATGTAATGGTAAGAGACAAATTAAAGATAACTAATATTATTGACAAATTAAGAGAGACAATATTTAAGTCGTTTGGACATATTAAGAAGAAACATCTAGACACTCCAGTAAAAAGATGCGAGAGGATCGTACTAAAAAATTGTAAGAGGAAAAAAGAGACATCTAAGATGAATTGATGAGAGGTGATTAAAAATTATACGACAATATTGGAACTTATCAAGAAAATGACTTGCAATTATCATCATCGTCATCATCGTCATCATCGTCATCATCATCATCATCATCATGATTATTATTATTATTATTATCATTTTTCTCTCTCTTTCTCTTTTTTTTATGCAGTTCATTTGAAAATAACCTCTTTACTAGTTAGGGGTAAGACTGCATGCTACTGGATCTCCCAAGACCGTGCCTATTAGTGAGATTTTTGTTGGGCAGTGTTGTTATTGTTGTATTGTCATCTTTAAGTAGGGCCGAAAACAGGTCAAGTCAAACATAAACTCAAGACCTTTTTTAAGCTTAAATTATTATTTTTTAAATTCCTAAACCTAGCTGAGTTTGAATAAACAAATTTAAACTTGAGTTTAAGCATGGGCTTAAGGTTAATAAAAAAATAATTCGGCTCATATTTAAAATTAATATAAATCAAAATTGTATTTTAAAAAATTATTCAATTCAAATATAAATTCAATCAAAATTAAACCTGATTTTTGAATTTCATATTAAGATTATATTGAATTGAATCAAATTCAAAATTTTAATCTTAAAAATAAAAATAAAAATTTCAAAGCTAAAAATTAGTTGAAAATGCATAGTTGAAATATTTTTTTCAAAATTTAATTTTTTCTTATTGTTTTCTGAACCTAAAACTTCATATTATATTTTTCGAAATTGTTAAAAGAATTAAAATTTATAATTGATCAAATAAGAACAGACAAATCAACCTTTTCGTTGATCCATCCATCCATCCACTTGGTTGGTCCCGCTTTACAAACTCCACCAAAATTTCAAATGTTTCCGCCTCTGCTCAACAATCTTAACCCCAAAATGCCTCTACCTCTTTTACAAAACCCCAATTTTACCCCTAAAAAAAGATCATTTACATCCCTCTAGAGTCTATAGCTGCAAAACCCTAACTCCCCGCGTCCCATTTACGCTTTAAAAAACGAATGTCGTCCTCTCTCTCTACAAATTCAAATTCCGGATCTATCCAGATTTTCTCTTTCTAGTTCAATCCCAGAAAGCTTACGCATTTTCTCTCTCTATCTCTGTGCGGGAATGAGGAAGAGAGGAGCAAAGAGAAAGAGGACTGAGAAGGATAAAGATGAATCCGAGAAACCTTCTACTTCTTCACAGCCTGTGAAAGCCCCTACTCGTGCTAAACGGGTCAAGGCTTCCAAACCCAAACCCGAGCCTGAGCCCGAGTATTTCGAGGATAAACGGAACTTGGTAATCGCTGGCTGTTTTTTGCGTCGTTGACTTTGATTTTTTTTTTTTGAGGTTTGAGTTTGTGAAGTTTTGATGTTTTTTTTAATGGAGATTCGTTTGAACTCTGTGTTGTGTAGGAGGATTTGTGGAAGGCAGCATTCCCTGTTGGCACGGAGGTTTTTATTTTATTTTAAGCTTTTAGATTCATGAATGTTAATCTTCTATTTTTTGTGATTTTTTTGAATTTTTGTTGTGGCAGTGGGATCAGTTAGACGCTGTTTATCAATTCAACTGGGACTTCACTAATCTAGAAGTGAGTTGCATGATTTATCAGTTGATTTTACTTCTATTCGTGGGGGTTTCTATTAATCTGGTTGGTTAGTGGAAATGTGCGTATAATTATAAAATTCTTGAATTCACTGGGCAGAATGCTTTCGAGGAAGGAGGTGTTCTGCACGGGAAGAAAGTTTATCTGTTTGGTTGTACAGAACGTAAGTTGCTTTTGTTTTATGGTTGTGGTTGTTGGTGTGTGTTGAATTCTTGGTGCTTACAATTCATGTAATGTTTTTGCAGCTCAATTGGTCCCTTTCAAGGGTGAAAACAAGTTAATATACATACCTGTGGTGGTTGCGGTAATTTTATGGATATTCTCTTGCAGTTATATTTTACATTTCATTTCATTAAGTTTAGGTTTCATTTTAACTTGGTCAAGCATTCAGGATTTTTTTTCTGGTTCTCGCATTAATCACAATTCACAATGCTCCATTGATTCATGGTGCATATTGGATATGTTTTGCATCTGCTTTTTAAACATAGTGCCGAAAACGCTAGAGGTGAACGATTCTAAATGGGCCTTTTTCTTTTGCACCAGATCTTTACACCCATCAGTAGAGATTATGTGGTAGCAGTTTCTTCATATGTAGTTCAGGAAAAGAAATTACACAATAATCAAATGCTTCTGCTTTTTTTTTTTAAACAGGTTGACTCTCCTTTTCCACCATCTGATAAGATTGGAATCAACTCTGTTCAGAGGGAGGCTGAAGAGATAGTTCCGATGAAACAGATGAAAATGGGTTGGATACCATATATTCCTCTGGAGAACAGGTTCCTAACTTCAGTCATATGTTAAAGTTTTCTGACTTCTTTCAGGTGTTGGTTGTGCTTTGGATTATTTGTTAGTCATTTTGATATATTTAACCTCTCTACAGAGACAGCCAAGTTGACAGACTAAAGCATCAAATTTTTATTCTTGGATGCACTCAGAGGAGGTACTGTTCTATCTTCCTTCCTACCTATGATTTTTAAATTCTAATGTTACAGTTATTGTCTGCCAAATTGTCAATACTAACACTTTAAAAAGATAAAAGTTGTAAGTTTTTAACTGATGGTTAACTGTTTATTGCTGATCTATAATTTGTCCTATCTGTATATATCAATTTTGGAAGACGTGGCTTCCTTGGTGTTCATACTTTTATATCCTAATTAATCATGGGAAATTTTCAAGTAACTGTTGTTGTTGGACATAACTAACCCAGAATATGGTTCTGCTATATGATCTATTATCACTACATTCATTAACATAAACAGTTCCAATTGTTTCATTTGTACATATCTTAATACATGTTCTTTGGAGGTAGCAATTTTGTCTTGTGTTGGGTCTTGTTTAACAAGAAACTACTGAGACAATGTGAATTGAGTGGTGAAGATGATTGAAGCATTTGAAGGGTCATGGTTTTTTAATTTATAACTCTGTCAAACTTTTTAATGTGTATGTTCTACAATTAACCTTGAAGCTCTTTCACACTCTCTTTGTGTACTTGTTTGGTGTTGTCTTTCAGTTTCTTAGGTTGTTATAACCATGACTTTTTAGTTGCTTCGCTGCTATTGTGCATCGTTCTCTGTTGCTTTTGACATATTACATTCTTTGGTTTGCAGAGCTGCTTTGAAGCATCTGAAGATAGACCGAGTTAAGAAATATGAGTACTGCCTGCCTTGTGAGTGCTAAAACAATTTTCAGATAATTGTATTATTCGTTGTGAAATTTATATATACATTTAATTCGAAAATTGATGGAAAAAGAGGTGTGGGTCTTGCTTAAACTGTTTCGACAATAGGGAAAATTGTGATTCATAATTTTTCTTGTCCAGACAATTTAGTTTCTCAGTTTGTTCATGAAGATGTTTAATGTTACAACTCATTCAGTATTGTGGATGTGTTATATATTGTATCAATAGATGATGTTGTGATGTTCTTTCTTTTCCACAGACTTCTATCAGCCTTTAAAGGAAGATGAGCTTCTGCAAAGCACTGAAGTCCAGATCATATTTCCAGCTGAGCCAAAGCCAGTGAGTATGCATGCAAATAGAAAAGAACTTCTCGATACCAAAGTGTTTTGATGTGGATGGGTTTTTGTTGTCATTGGCATAGAAAGACTCTTGAACACTGATGTTTTCTATTTGGCAAATTTGGGTGGTTGAATAAGTACACTAAATGCTTCATATAACTGGCAAGAGGGTATACTTCTACAAAATTAACCTTTCAAATTTCTTGTTACTGCAGGTTTTTTGCGAATTTGATTGGGAATTGGACGAACTTGAGGTATGTGTGTATATTCTGAATCTTCTTATCAACCAGGGTGGATGCGAATGCCATCTTTTAAAGCTTTTATTGTAATTTAGATTTTTTTACATGAATTAACCATCCAAGGCATGCAGAAGATCGCTGCACTTACCTTCCATCTAACATTAAAATCCCTGATTATATGTTATGTAGGAGTTCACTGATAAGCTAATCCAAGAGGAGGAGCTATCTGAAGATCAAAAGGATGCTTTTAAGGTGGTCTCTGTGATATGCTCAACTCTTATAGGCAGCTAAGCTGTCTAAACGTGGAGTTAATAACTGGATCTGATCTCTTTTAATTTGTTAGGACTTTGTTAAAGAGAAAGTTCGAGCGGCAAAGAAAGCTAATCGAGAGGTACTCTACATTCATACTTATCTGTTTTTTTTTTTGCCCATTTGTGCTATGTACACTGACTTTTTTCATACATAGGCAAGGGAAGCCAGAAAAAAGGCCTTGGAAGAAATGAGCGAGGAGACCAAAAAAGCTTTTGAGAGTATGAGGTTTTACAAGTTTTATCCCATGCATACGCCAGATACACCTGATGTATCAAATGTCAAGGTAAAACATTGAGATTGGTCGGTTGACAAGGATAATTTTGCATGAAAAGTATTTATATTTCTAAAGGAACTTAAACTATGTCCATGAATAATTTATGCACCCTACAAATGTATTTTAAACTAAATTTTCAATGTCTATAATAGTGGTAACGAATTCTGTCCTGAGAGAACCTGTGGGTCATGATTATTTATTTATCATCATAATTAAGCAGCTAATAATCGGTTTGAGTTACTTTGATTTTCTGAAATTTGAACAAGTATTATGATGACCTAATTAATGATAAGTTTTCATTTCATTTTTTTTAATGAAACTGTTTAAGTCTAATATATTATGGGGTCATCTTTGAATTTTCTCGATGCAAGCCGTACCTTATGCCATATAATCTCTTCACTGTGACCTTCAAGATTCTGGTCTACTGGCTTTTGTTCCTTATATCTTCCGTTATAGTGTTTGTTCTTGACACTATAGAACATCATTTTAACTGATCAGTGTATTATATAATATGATTCAAAGCTTTTGAAAAGAACTCATTCCCATGAGAAATGCTGTGTTTCGATATTAGTTGGTAAAATGTTGAGGTTACTCCAGACTTAATGGTTCACGTTTTTCTTTATTCCGATAGGGTTTCAGTTATGGGTGTTCCCGTGTTTTCTGAATCTCTTAAATGCGTTCTGTTGTAAATTTTTTCATTACCCCTCAGCTTTTCACAAAGGTACCTTTTGTTATTTGAGAACTCCTTTGTTTGAAATTATGTAGAAAGAACATGATACATCTTGAAATCTCAGAAAGTCATTATTGTTTTTGGGCTATTCTTGTTTGTGGGTGGAAGTCCATTTTTAATCTGATTGAAATGGCCTTTTGTTTTAGCCTTTCATCTTTTTTCCCATAAAGGGCTTATTTGATCAAATGTTCTTCTCTTTTGATGGTTTTGATTTGTGCAGGCTCCATTCATAAACCGGTATTATGGGAAGGCTCACGAGGTTTTATGAGTATTCTCCGACACTGCTTTGGTGCTGAATGAGTAAAATTTGAAGATCTGTTATGAAATTGGGAGCATGCCTCTGGTGCCCTCTCATATATAATCTTCATTTTTGCGTAGCTTTTGCAGCGGAAAATGTACACTTGTAGCATCAAAATACCTAGATGAAGGAAGAAATCAAGATGCTCAGTTAACTATAAAAGAGGCGTTTGTAAGGTACATTTATTGAGTCTTTTATTTCCAATGTCTTTTTTGTTGAGCTGCAAAGGGATTGCTTCTTTAGAGGCTCAGAGTTTTATCAGTTTTCCTTTCTTTTAACAGTTACTTGAATGTCATTGTACGTCATTAGATCTGTAATGATGGGAAGTTCTGTTCCTGAGACATTTTGAATAATAGAGAAGTAGCTCGGACTACATCAAGAAAAAAGCTTTCCATCGTTTTATGAGGAGTGAGATATGATTGAGCAAGTCTAATATGATTTTGTTGCCAATTTTGGTAGTATTGTTGAATCATAATTCAAGGTTTGGTCATAGAATTTACCATTATATACTTCATATTATGTAGTTATTCTTTACTTACCGATTGAACAAAATTTTAAATGTAGTTAATACTTGTGAATTGTGCATAAATTGAGGCATATCAAATTTAATTTAATTGATTGGTAATTAAGAATGACAAATTAGTTTGGTCCGGTTAATTTGATTTAAATTAACGGGTTAAATTTGATTAGATGAAGTTTGAGTTAACGTTGGTCGGTAAAATTTGGAATTATGTACTTAAATTTGATCGGGTTTGAGTTTGAGTTTAGGTTTGACTTTTTTCTAATTTAATTCAATCATAAGAATTAGGTTTGGATATTAATTGGGAGCTTTTGCAGTCCAAAAAGCAATCCCTTACGAAGATCTCCTACCTGAATATTGGATTGACTTGCTCATGAACATAAACATGTCATGCGCAACTAGTCCCACATCTTCACGTGTCAGAATTTTACAGCGAGTACGTCAATTAAACTTCACTAGCTCTTGCTCTTCACACTCACTACAAAGCGTATGTACAAGAGACAGATGGACTCGTTTTTCTAGCGGGGGCACGGAATGATTCATTCAATGCGTATCTTATACCCAAAAGAGTTAAATCACAGTTTGATCTTACGTAACTTTTTAGAAAGGTATCCAGTGTTCAGTACGCATAAGTAGCTACTACATGAACTCCTAACAATACTGTAGCGTTACCTGTCACCACGTGCATGTATGCTTCTTAATAAAATTATATATATAACACTGTAGCGTTACTTATCACCACGTGCATGCATGCTTACACACATATTATATTTTAATATAATACTATTTTGAAAATATGATAGATAGAAGGAATTACATGATATATAAATTATATTATTAGAAGATAAACAATAATTTTAAATATGATATACTCTTATTCAATTTTAAAAGAATTTTGATAAATTCAAAAACTAATGTCAAGTGATTCTAGACAATGAGTCTTGGGTTTGAATATGTTGAAATAAATAAATTTGTTTCATGTTAAGATTTCAGTTTTTGTTACTTAGATATTAAATACATTGAAACAATTATATATATATATATGAAAAGATCAAGATTTTGTCAATAATTAAAACTAGTTGAATTGTAAAAACTTCAGCTATTTAACTTTTTTGTTCAATATTTAATTTTTTAATTTGATTTATTTTAGTAACATTTGTTATTAAAAATCAATTGGTTTATTAATTAACAAGTTAAATATTATAAAATGATAATTTTTAAAAATTAAAATAAATAAATTAATTTTCATTGGTTTATTTACGATTAAACTTGGATAAGGAATCTCTCCTAATGCTAACTGAACTTCAGATTATTGAGGAATCTTTAAACACTACAGCTACTAAAAGGTAAATGTGTTTCAGCACAACCTGTTGTTCTCGTTACATTAATCCTTTTAAAGATCAAAGTGAAATTGAGATGCCAAATCTAAAATCTGCACCATCCATTTGAGATTAAATCTCATTCTCAAGAAAATGTCTAAACAAATTCCCAATTTAAATTTCCCAAACAGAAGTTCATGCGAGCTCTGGCTTATCATGATAGTGTTAGTGTAAGTCGACTTGTACATGATGTAACTCGACTTATGCAAGCACGATACCCATAACTCGACTTGTATAG
>JAOTIZ010000201.1:31680003-31698644 GCA_027123425.1 Erythroxylum panamense | reverse complement strand
AAGATTTATACAGCTCTCATCTGGTGCAGGGTTCTTGCTTATTTAGTGGTAAGTAGTTTTGAATTTTCTCATTTCTTGTTGTATTTGTTTTACATACGTAGTATTTTATGCATGTTGGTATTCATAATTCAGAGTTGTGGTCCTGGGTTATTAGTGATCAATTGGTTGTTCCAATATGATCTTGCCTTCCTGTTTGTTGGGGAGGAGCTAGCTGGTATTCTCAGTAGAAAAGAAGACTGTTGTGTGGCTTTTGGTTGGTGCATTCTTGTTCGCAGCCTAGTTGAGGATGAGCGTTTCATGGCTCAATTCACTCTACATGGTATCGCACTTTATTATTTATTTATTTTTCTCTCATTTCGCTTTTGCGTATATAGCGTTTGATTTACTTCCATTTCTTGAAGGTTTTTGGTTATATGATTTGTTCCAGGAATAAGGGACAATTACAGTGCTTTCCTGAAGATACTTTGCAAGTGTATCCCGCACTTGTCATGCATTGTTTGCAAGGGAAGGTATGACGCTATTAATATTTTGGTATTACATGTTTTCTTTAATTTTTTATATTTTAAGAGTTGTTTCAGTGCACTTAAAAGAAAATTTGTTCTGTTGCTACAACTTGTAATTTATTTTGTATTTTGGCTGTTATGTTCGTATGTAGCTCGTATTTTGTTTATATTATGAATCATATGGAGAATATGAAAGTAAATAGTTCAATGTGTGTCACATCTTTACTGTTGGTTTGTGATCCTTTTTGTTACGAACTGTAACCTGTGGTGTTGAAGACCAAATGTGCTAACTGCAGCTAGTTTTCGAGCAAGTTCTTTTGGGGTTAATTATGAGTGATCAATATGAGAAATTAGTTTCATCTGGCCAATTTAACTTTAAAATTTCTGTTCTTTTTGTTTTTGTTGAATTTCCAATTTTCTTCTTCATTTCCTTATTTCGAGTGTGGAAGTTACAAAATGTCTTCTTGTTTCAGAATCTTCCCTCCCATTTCAGTTTTACTTCGGATTCACCTAACCAATCTCTCTTAGGTTAGAACGCTTTGAGAATGACTGCCATTTGAGCAATTTCACATATACTCAATGTATCCTTTACACAAGGCTCCCCGCTTTGCGAAGGTCGGGGCAGGGTGATCTATGTATGCAGCCTTTCCATTGTAATTTTTACGAAAAGGTTATTTCTGTGATTTGAACTTGTGACCTTATGGTCACAAAGGAGCAACTTTTACTAGTTGCTCCAAGGCTTTCCCTCCAATTTCACATAAGCTGATTCTATTAGTCACTTTAGGCTCTTGGGAACCTATGTGTATTTGTTGAAGCCATTGCTTTGTCATAGTTTTTCAGAGCAATGGTAAAAGGTGTAGCTGTGTCCACTAGTTGGACTGATTTCAATTGTCTTGTGTCCGTAAGTATTCAGATTGTGTTAAACCTCTATCAATAGAAAATATTAATAGTTGTACGCCTTCCTTCTCATCCTAGACCATTTGATTGTGTAGCTCTTTGCAGAATGGATTTGAGTTGCCTTCTAGGCTTTCAGTGGCAGCTGCTGATTGTATTTTAGCAATAAGCGAAGCGCTAACAAAACAAAGGAGAGTTGCAAGTAGTGGACCAAAATCATTGATCTCAACTTCATCAGACTGGTCTAGATGTCGGGTATCGACTAATACTGAAGACAAGAAAGTCAAACTGACTACAGTAACATCTGAAGTCTCAATGAGTGAAATGCCATGCTTGCTTTGGAAGCAGATTGATGATCTCATCACTGTGGTGCAAAGACTTTTAGCTGTATGCTCTATATCCCTTTCATCTTGTTTTCTTGTCATTTTGGTACACTGTTTTACTAAAAACTGGTTTCTGGCCTTCCAATTCCCAAATTCTCCTTTTTTTAAGGCAATTCTATAAGATGATACTACTTAATTTTGTTTCTTTTAAGTGTTTGTATGCTTGTCTATTTGTTTGTGTGTCTCACTGCGTGAAATAGCTTGTTTAATTTGCTTTTCATGTGTCTTGCAGTGGAGTAAAAAGAGTAGGCCTTTGCATGCTAAAGGGGTGGAGCAAGTACTTAAATGGTTGCAGGATCTAAAAAGGCACTACAGTTACTTCCATGTTGAGGTGACCAAATGCCATGGCTTTTAGGTGTTTTGTAGATGCTATTAGGTCTTCTACGCATTATGATTTGTTTGCCTGTAACATGGAAGGCAGATGCAAACATTATCGAAACTAGAAGATTGCTGCTTTCATCCTGTTGGAAGCATTACAGCATGCTACTGCACTTGGAAGACAGTACTTTTCATGAGCATTGCAGTGGATTGTTGGATGAGTACATACATGGTATCCAGGTAATCTTTTCTATTGTAAATTTTTTATTCTAATTTGACGCAAGGAAATGAGAGAATAGCTATAAACAGATAAAAGAGAACAATAAGGGAGATAGACATGAAAGAGGATGGAGACGAGCATGCAGGAAAGGGAAAAAAAACTGAGAGGAAACTTGGGTTTAGGAGAAGAAGTCAAAAGGAGATAGGTGAATAGGAATCTCAATCTATTCCATATGCAATTCATAATACTTAAATTATTCATCCCTATACTTATAGTATTTAGAAGTATCTTGAATAATAAAGGGTTAAAATGAGAAACAAAAGAAGTTATAGGTGGAAAAATATGTAATAGGAAGTCCTACACTAGTTCTGCGCCAGTACCTGTTTGATTGACTCAGTTGGGATCTGAGCTAAGGGTTGAAGCAGTGATCTTTTTTTATTGGGAAAATTCTATTAGATGTAGCTTCTTTCATTAGTTGTAAACTTCTATGTTTTCCATGGCATATGTTGATGTGGTTAACACAAATGACCCTTCCATATACTCATTGTTGTGCTAGCACATTCTGGAATGCACACTTTCTTGTTCATTTAGTTGATTATGCAGTCATTCTAGCTGTGTGTAAGTTGGGATTCTCTTCCTCTCTTCATCTCTATAATGCTTTTTGCTAACTTGCAACTGGTACTTGGTATTGTTCTGAGTGATGTACTTGTTAAAATTGCAATAACTGAAATTTGAAAAGTACAGTATTACACGAAGAGTCATTCTGAAGGCCATGCAGAAGAGGACAGTGGCATAGAGACTAGCAAGTTTTTCTTGAATTGTCTATGCCTTCTTTTGGGACGCCTTGATGGCAAGAAATTTGAAAGAATGGTATTCAACTATGGGGCACAGCTATCACAGGTTCTTATATCACAGGTAAATTTATCTTAGCTTATCAGGGTATGCTTTGTATGCTGATTCTAATTATTTCAACCGAGGATGTCTTTTGCTCATCATGAAAGTATAGAAACTTGCCCTAATAAAAATTCAATCCTTAACAGAGATGTTTTTCGGAAAATCCTTAACAAACAAACAAAAAAATTCTCAGTTTTACCTGCCAAAAATTTTTATACTATGGGTTTGGAGGGTTATATACCTATAGTTAAGTATGTATTTAAGGTCAGAAGTAATTGCAATATTCTGAGTAATATTTCTAGCATTAAGATGATTGCCATGGATATTTTATGCTCCCACTATTGGTTAGACTCCAAGAATTGCCCCATATGTAAAACGTAATGTTAATTGTTCGTATGATATTGAAGTTGGCTGCTAGTGAACAAAAACTTTATATTAGTGGACTTATTTATTTTTCTATTAACATTCTTTTGAATTAGGTTATTGTTCTTGGACAGCTGTATTTGTAGCAGACTGGTCGTTTCTCTTCTCGATTCATTAATGTTTGCATTAAAACTGAATAGGTGACGGTGTTTTGTTGTTAAAGAAATTTCGTCTGTGGACATGTAATTAGACTCATATATTTGTTTTTAAGCTTTAAAATTTTTGGTATTGTGGAAGTTTGGAACCATGCCATTCCTTCTTGAGATTGATTGTTTTACTGCTTTTCACTGTAGCTTGCAGGATGCAGTCTTCTTAGTTGGTCGTAGTTAGAATTGAATGTAACATATTCCCCCAGTCATACTTATTGTTTTCTCTGTTTTGATATTCGATTTTCCTTCTGTGGAAGCTTCATGTTGCTGATGAAGATGTGATTTCTGGAGCTGTTTGCATATTCAAGGCAGCTATTATTAGACCAAAATTTTCACCTGCAAATAGTGGCAGACAGATGGATACATTGTTGCCAAATTTGCTTCCCCTTTTGGATGAGAGGGATGGCACAGCCAGAGCTGTTGTGATGCTTCTAGCAGAATACTGCTCCCTGTATTCCTTTTCTTCCTACCAGTTTGTTACTGATTAGCATTGACAGATAAGATTCCGTGATATGAATCTGAAACTTGAATTGCTTTATAAATTTTCCAGGAGCACAGACAATCATTGCCTTGAACAAGTTTTAAGTCGCCTCACTTCTGGAAGTTCTCAGCAGAGGTTGAACTCCATTGATGTTATCTCAGAGCTGGTTTTGATTTCATCAGATTCAGGAAACAAAATTTCTTCTTTGGCATGGTACAATAATCTTAACCACTTGTGGTTCTATGATTTATTGTTTCTATCATGTTACTGATATTATTATAATCTTCACATGTTGGTCCCGAAGGCAAGACACTGCTAAAATCTTGGTTGAGTGTCTTAGTGATGATGACAGTGTGATCCGGGAACGTGCCTCTAGTTTACTTCAAGTGATAGGTTTGTCTTGACAATTGATGCTTTTACTTCATCACCTTCATCATTGTCATGCTTCACTTTTTGTTTCATAGATTCTGAAATATTAATGTCTACAATGGTTCATATTCAACTGTTTAGCGTCTTAACAAACCACAAACACATTTAATAAAGTTGCTGCATTTCATCCATCGGTGCTACATGACAAATATGATTTATTTTATTTACTAGATCACAATGGTATGAGATATATGAAAAGAAAAGCACCTTTTATCGAATTGTCAATCGTGGATATATGTTTATCATTACTATATGCAATGACTGTCATTTTTGGTGTTAAACCAATAGGGATTTGTACAAGCTAAATCCTATTGTTGATAGGTGAGCCAAAGAAAAGCCTTAATTTAATTAGTTGATTTTTATCTGTATCAAAAGTTTGTTCTTATCCAAGAAAGTACCACAAATTTTTAGCTTATTACCATTGCAATTTTCTGTATTTATATGGATATCGTTTATCTAGTGTTTTGCTTGGTGACATCATAATCCTTTATCCTTTTCATATTGTCTTCTTCATGCTCATACGGTCTTCATAAAAGGTCAGTCAGTTTGTTTAGTTCTCTCGTCATAGTAGTTTATGGATGCTCTTCAGAAATACATGCAAAGCAAGTGCATAAAATTGATTTGGAAAAGAACTTTATGCTGTTGTCAAGCATTTTTGCTGGCCTCACAGGCCTGGAGTTTCTTCCCTTGCTTCTGTTCTGATCACATTATCAGTAACTTGGAAAATTTAACATGTAAATTATCAACAACTTTGGATGAAAAATTTTCTGGAACTGGTATAAATAGAATGTTTGCTACCACGTACATACAATGCAGCATATACTCCTGCTCATATGATCATTTTCTTTTAATGTTCTTGTTGTCCTCACTACAGATCCGTCTATGTTCTTGCCTACACTGGTTCACCTTGTCTACTCGTCAGATGAAAGGATCCAATCATCTGCTAGTGCTGTTTTACTTGCAACACTCCAAAATAATAACCAGAATCCTGAGGTTATATGCATGCTGCTTGACTCCCTTAGGTATTTTTGTCCTCCCTTTACCCTCAATTCCATGTATAACTGTGTGGATTTATAAAAAGTGCTTTTTTTCTTGTTGTACCGGAATTACTGTCTGTCTTATTGCACTTCATTTTTGCAACTGAATAAATTTTCCTACTTATTTTTTAGCAACCTCAATCAATCCTTGGATATCTCAAACTCTGGACAAGATACAAGACAAGGTTTGTGTTTCACTTGAATTTATACTGTGGTAGGCCCAAGTCACTTGAATTTATACTGTGGTAGGTCAAGTGAAACTGTTACTTATTGCCAAAGTTGGCATTATTCATATACCTAGTCACTATGTATTGGCTATTTCAATTACTTATTCTTTCCATATTTATTGATTTGGGATTTTGTCTTTGTATGCATTTTTTTAATCAAAGATGGACCATCTACAAGTTATTTCATACGTTTCTCTCTGACTGTTTTTTCATCGATATTTGCATGCATAGTTTTTGGATCATTTTACTAGTTGAAAGTTTTATTTATTTGTTCTAAAATTTTCTCTTGTTAGTCAGCTTGCTTACCTTTCTTACATAGTACTGATATTTTCTCCTTTGTTGCGTATTCTGTATTGATATAGCTGGAATAAAAGACGATTCTGATCGGATACTAAAGCTCATTTCAGAGTGGTCTAAAAGTGTAAGATTGGAATTTTCTATTTGATGACTTCACTGAGTGACCAAAGCTTTTATTTCTTATTACATGCCTTCACGTTTAGTGGGCTTATGATATGGTTCCATTTAGGATTATTCTGTTATTATTTAAAAGACTCTTAAAACACCTGAAACGTTTTATCATATTTAGGACCTTTCATTTAGTTCATAGTTGACTTTTTGGTAGAGAAAAGAAAAAGTTTCTGGAGGTCAAAGACTGTTAGATAATTTATCATTGTAGTACATCTCTGTTCTTGCTAACCCCCGTTGTTCTCATTCTTTCCCTCAAAGTATAATAACTTTTATTTTAATTCTTAAAACTTTTTGTATCCAAATATTGTTTTACTCAACTAGTTTTGATGGAGTCAGGGAACGGAGTACAGATCAATCAAGAAAGAAACAATTCATGAAACTTGCTTACTTTGCTTGTTTCAAAGAAGGAATGCAAACTAGCAACTCCCATATGTTCATTACTTAAGCTATATTGTCTTTAAACATATCCAATCTTTCCCTGTCTTACGGGAAAATGCATACTATTCTGATATGTGGATTTACCTTCAAATTTTATGGTTCACTTATAAGTGCCGTTGTCACATCTGTTGCATTAAGCTCTAATTGGTATTTTGCAATTACATTTGTGCACGGAGTCCATTTTGATGAGAGGTATACTCAACAGGTAGAGGACTGGAAATCCTTCATTGGACCAGTAATTGAAAAGATGTTCTCAGAGCCGGCAAATGCAACCATTGTTCGGTTTTTAAGCTGTGTAAGTGAACACATAGCAGATGCTGGGGATGTAGTCCTCCGTCGTGTTCTGTCACATATGCAGGAACAGAAAGAGTAAGTACATTGTAATATTCATTAAAATGTTGGAAGTGGAGATCCTGACCTTTAGTATGCGCTAGTCCACCCTTACTTTTACTCTTCCTTGCTTTTGGGATGAACAGTATGTATGTATCATCTTGTACCTCATCTGTTGTTGCCTCCGGTATATATACGTAACGACTTGTACCTGGTCTGGTGGGATGAATTCTTCTTTAGGATAAGTATATTTATTATGTTTTAGCTTGAGTTACTTCAGCCATATCCTTTACTCATTAGCAAATCTGCAACTTTAATTCTCTATTCAATAGGCTTACAGTGTGGTTCAGTCATGGATAATTGCAAATTTTATAGTGGTGGATGGCGTTTTCTTAATGAGCTCAGTTCTCTTAGCAGGATTGAGGAAGGCTTATTATCTAGATGGGAGAACAGAAGTTATACAACCAAAGACACTGATATAGTGCAGAAAGATCTATTTCAGCGCCTTTGTCCATTACTCATAGTTCGTCTCCTTCCCCTTAGAGTTTTTAATGACCTCAAATCAGTTATTATGTATGATCAGCTTCCCAATAGACTCATCGTGACTGGTATGCCTTTTGTAACCTCTTTCAAGCTTGTTTTTCCTATATATTTCTTCGTTCCTTATCTTTCAGTTCTAGCCTCTATTAGTGAATCATATAGGTAGTCATGGTTATGAATTTCAGTTTCAACTCACAATGGATTTTGGTTCTTCCTCAAGATATATAGCCCAGTAGGTCCTTGAAGAAAATTTTTAACTGTGCATAGTAGGAAACAGCTGATGTGTAATTGCACTGAGTTGTGTGCCTGCTTGATTTGTATAAAATAGTTGTACATGAATGTTTTTAATGATGTGGGTAAAGTGCTCAATGAGTGAAACAAAAAAAAGGTGATTAATCAACAGCTACTTCGCTTAGCTCAGTTCATTAGTTTGTTAACGTGACTAACTATCCATCTTTACCTTCAGAATACGGGGATATCGTCACCAATGATGAGGCTTGTATTGCTACATTTCTTTTGAAGAGGTTGTTCACTAGCCTAAGCTACATCAAGCTTCACCAATAAAAAAACAGAATCTGATAGTTATGTTAATTTTATTCTAGGTCAATTAGCAAGTCTGAATTTGACGATGTACGAAAACTTGCTGCTGAGCTGTGTGGTCGCTTACATCCCCAAGTATGTCACCTGCAAATTTCCCCTCAATTTATCTGTTACTTTGCATATTTATTGCAGCAAAACTAAATAATTTCTGCACTTGGATTTTAAAAAATTTAGGGCTTAATTTTGTTTATTAAAATGATCATTGCTGTTCCCTTGAGGTTCCTCAACAAACAACTAGACACCTAAGAAGATTCCTGAATGGGCAGATTTGGGATAAGAAATACGTTTTTGGTGTGCCTAGAAGTTTTTTATCTACATTTTACGCTTTATGGTTGTTGGATGCACTATTATCTTCTAACATGATGTTCAATTCAACTCCAAAATCATAATACTTCTTGTAGTTTTGTATTTGAAGATATATTTTGATTGTTCTGATCTTTCCTTCTCTTCACCAATTTGTACCTCTTGTTTCTCTTTTTATCTTGTTTGTGACTTTTAGGAATGACTTGAATTGCAGTGTTCTATTTTTCTTTTTTCCTCTTTTCTTGTAACATACATTGTCTTTTTTCATATCGGACTAGTTTATCATGGCATTTGGTTCTTTACCCCTCCCCTCCTTGTAAGATGTCTTTTAGGTTTTGTTCTGTTATTTCCTTCATGTTGTCTTTTTCTTCCTTTCCTATTCGTTCCTTTGGTTTCATTGTTTTTTGGTATTAGCTGTAAGAATCTTGTTGTGGACGCATGAGCTTGAATGTTGGGATTCCATTTTCTAGTGTCTGGGAATGTGGTCCTGTTCTACTTATAGCAGGATATATTTAAGAATCTATAATGGATGGATATGGAGATATGATGCAACTTGTGTCATGACCGAACAATTCATATTCTTTCTAATTTTCTGGTTATTTCATCTGGACTGTAACTCAAACTATTTCTTTCAGGATTCTGCCAAAAGTCATAATTTACTCTGCTTGATTTACTTTGTAGGTGCTCTTTTCAGTTGTTTTGCCATTGCTGGAACATGCAGCGGCTTCCCGTGACATTCAAAAAATAAAATCCTGTCTGTTTTCAGTTTGCACTTCACTATTGGTAATTCTCTCCGAAAAACAGCACCATGAGATGTATTGGAGGCCTCAAGTTTTTAATCTCAAAATAATCTTAAGCATTTTATGTCATCTATGTTGCGGACTTGCATCTAACATACTGCTTATTATGGCTGTAGATTAGAGGCAAGGAGGCAATAGCTCATCCCACCATTGTTGAAATGAGAAAAACACTAAAAACAATTTTGTTATGGCCTTCATTAGATGGCGATGAAGGTAGAGATTCACAGAATTGTCTGGGTAATCTTATCATAGTTTGCATCTGACGAGTGAGAAACTGTTTCTCTGCATCAGTTTCCAAAGCACAACACGGATGCATCGACTGTCTAGCACTAATGGTTTGTGTGGAACTCCAAGATCTTGGATCATATAAGGGCTACTTACAGAAATTAGCTGCTGGGAATAGTGATTCTGGTTAGTCTCTTCTTCTTGGGAGTGTTTTTGATACAACGATAACAACGTCCCAGTAGAAATTCTGCTGAAATTGGGAATTTTTTTAATGAGGGAATTTCACTTATTTTGTTCAAATGCAGGGAATGCAAAATCAGGGAACTATGTTCTCAGTTATGTGATTGATCAACTGCTATATGATGGGGATGATGTTGCTTCCGAGTCCTTAGTGAAGAGTGAAAGTTGTGTGCTTGGGGTAACTGTTCCAATTTCTTTTCGTCTCTGCATGGCCAACGTTCTCATTAGTGCTTGCCAGAAAATCTCGGACCCTGGGAAGAAACCCCTTGCTAAAAGAACTATTCCATGTCTGATACAGTCTATTGAGGTATTCCTGTTTTTGACATAATAAACTGCAATTGTCTCCATAAAAAGGAAATTTTAATGCCATACTTTCGTGCAGGTTATAGCAGAGTCAGAGATAAGAGCTGCTTGTGTCCAGGTTATGTTTTCAGCTGTATACCATTTGAAGTCAGCAGTTCTTCCTTATTCATCCGATCTCCTTAAAGTCTCTCTGAAATTTCTTAGGAAAGGGACCGACAAGGTACAAGATTGTTTTGAGCCATTTTGTTTTCAGTATTGTTAATCATGCCTTATTATTGAACATTTTAGCATCCAATATATATATATATATCAAAGAACCAGTGAAATATTGATGCGTGATGCAAGTGCGAACATGAGTTGGTTAGCCTTCTAGCCTTTACATGTGTTCCCAGAAAGAAAATTCCATTCTGACAACATTTCTCTCATATTCTTCCATCTCTGTTTTCTCATCGCAATTCCACTGATTTCAGTTTTGTATATTGTCATTAGGAAAGGATGGCAGGTGCGAAGCTAATGGCAGCCCTTATGGCGAGTGAAGATAAAATTTTGGCAAGGATTTCCGAGGGATTGATCGAAGCAAGATCGGTGCTGTCAAATGTATCATTGTCAGATCCTTCGCCGGATATCCGATTAATATGTAAGCAGTTACTTGACTGCTTTTCTTTTCCCTGAGTTCAATGCACTACAAATTATGAATTCAAATAGAGTTGGTAAATTATTTAGAAGCTGCAATAAATGTCATTACAGCAAAAGTTTTGTTCAAGCAACAGTTAAACTGAATCTATGTTTTCATTTATGGTCTCTTTAACATGTAGAACTTAAAAAGAGTATTAAAATACTACTTGGCAAGCTCTAGTATGATTAGCTTCCATTCCCTCCTTGCTTGGCTCTTACACACTAATGTCCATTCATATGCTTTATTATTCAGAATTAACTTCGAAATATAAGATTCTCTCATTGTAACAGATTGGTCAAAAGGATTACCGTATCTTGGAACAAAGTTCATTTTTTATCATATTCATAGGCATTTTACATCGTATGTGAGAATCAATCCACACTTAACAAGAGAAAGTCATGGTATATCCCCTTTATACTGCTTCATTCCAATACTCATTCCATTGAATCAAGTGCCACTTTGATCTTAGAACAAATAATCCCACTAGAGAAAATTTGGAACATGACGAATGTGAACAATGTTACTGATATGGCTCAACGAATACTAAACTTTTAAGTGGACTGACTCTGGCTCGTAAAAAGCTAAGTCCGTGGAAATGGTAATTAGGGTCCGATGCGATTAAAGTTCAGTGCAAGTCGGATTAATATGGAAAAATGAGCGAAGAACAATTGAATCGAGAACATTTATGTCAAAATCTTTTACCCTATCGTTTATCTAAATGCCTCAAGTTACAATAGGAATTTTAATAATTTCTTTTTGTACTAATTTAAATAAAATAGAATTATTTATTTAATAATTTTAAACAATTTATTTTTTAAAAAAATGAGTATTATTTTAAAGTTGTCATTGTCGCCGTCATCATTATACCCAGTTCAAAATTCCGTAGAGAAACGAGATATAAAGAGATCTAATAGTATGTAACCTTATCTCTACATAATGGAGAGGTTATTTTCAGTAGACTCACATGCAGATATGATAGAAAAATAGTGATGCAGATTAAAAGAGTAAATATGTAAAAATGACACAAAATATTTAAGTAAATAAAATTATAATAAATACATAAGGATAATAAAAATAAAAATAAATAAATAATAATGAAGAAGAATTTAAAGTATTATCTATAATTTAAAAAATTTGACCAAAAGTCCACCATTCTCATTTAATTTTTAATTTTTCAATTTAATTTTTTTAATAATTTTAATATTAAAAACTAATTAATTTCTTAACTAATTTGTTGATTCTATAAATTAATTAAATAAATAAAATTTTGGTTAACTCTCTTTTTTAATCAAACTTTAGATTTTCAACCAATAAAAGCATTCTTCTTTAATTATATTTTACCAATTAAACTTTTTCTGATATAATAGCAAGTTTTCGTAGTCTAAGAACACATCAGTAGATGAATAGGATGAACTTATCAAATTCAATAGACTTCCAAGGCTTCATTAACTGACTACACAAAAATATCTTCGATCCATAATTAAGAACATTTAGAAATTAATATCCTAAGAAGTGCCTAACCATTACAAAACACAAAACAGGCAACAAATTAGCCATCATATTCTCCCTGTGAGAACTTATTCTCAGGGTAAAAGATGGCTACAACTTGATTGCCACCAAATTTCCTTCCATTCATCCCATTTCGAGCTTTTGTGGCACTGTCAACATCTGCATACTCCAAGTAAACCTGGAAACAACATAAAAATTTTAGTTTGAAACAGCAATTAGTGAAAAAGAGAGGGATGTTTCTCACGACTAACCTTCCCAACTCCGGGTGCAGAACTACCATCTGGATTTGGGCGCGGGATGACAACGTTCGCGAGGGCACCTGCACAAAAACACGTGAACAAATGCAAACCGAAAGGTAGTAATACTTTAACACAAAACTATTCTCAAGAGAATATAATTTGGATTATGAAGTCTTCTGTCTGTCTATGTTAGGCCTGATTCTTTATAGCGGAATGTTGCACTACAAAAGGCTGTACAACAAACATATAACAGACAAGATAAAGAAAATCAATCAATAGCCAGAAAGCTTCTAACTGGAAATCAAAGCATCGAAGTTGCAATGATTAAACCAAACATCTTACCGAACTTGGCACCCTCTGTTCTCATGTCTTCCACTATATCTTCGTATTCATCATCATCTTTAAGCTCGTCGGCAGTAACTACTTGTGTTAGACATACAACTTTGGTGGGGACAGGCTGTAACATAAGCCTCTGCAGAGCAATCTGTTGCTGGGCGTGCAACAGTACAGTCTCCTGCTCAGGCTTAGGTTGGTTGGCTCCCTGGTTTGCACGCCTGACAGTAAGAGTTTTGTCACCCATCTTTATTCCATTAAGAGCAGCACAAGCTATGTCTGTAACTGAAAGGTCTTGGTAGACACAGAATGCGTAACCCTTAGAATTTCCAGTTTCTCT
The DNA here is from genome assembly GCA_027123425.1 of Erythroxylum panamense. Classification (NCBI taxonomy): domain Eukaryota; kingdom Viridiplantae; phylum Streptophyta; class Magnoliopsida; order Malpighiales; family Erythroxylaceae; genus Erythroxylum; species Erythroxylum panamense. Next base: position 31,685,342 of record JAOTIZ010000201.1, on the reverse strand, counting down.
ATCCTTGACCAGATCAAAACCTCGCAGGGGCCCAAAAGATTCCAACAACTCCCTAACCTGGGCTTCTGTGAAATAATAAGGGAGCCCACCCACAAAAATTCGATCGGGACCCTCAAGGCCACCAGCAGAACCAGGTGTTAATCCAACTGCAGCCAAATTAAGATTGGGATTAGGCTGGCTTGGCCCAAGTGTTGCTGCTAGAGATGGATTATAGTCACTAGGCCGCCTGACCTTAACAGGTGCACCCTGCCGAAGAAAGCCAAATTTGTCGTTTCCAAATATTACACATCAAAATGAAAACAAAAAGATCAGCCAATCAGAATAACATATTACCTCAAAGATAATACCATCCAAGGCCATTGCATTGCTAGCCTCCTCGACAGATCTCATCTCCACAAATGCAAATTTCTTTTCATGATTGATATATACATTTACAACAGCATCCCCTACAGATAACAAAGAAAAAGAAGGTGTAGTAAACCATCAGAGCATGAACACTTGTCAATTTTCACTATCAAAAACTATATACCTGGACCAGCAGTGTTTCCTCCAATTGCAGCCATAACCTGACTAAAAAATGTTGCTACAGACTGTAGCAGAAAAGGATGTCAGTGAAAAGACTAGTTGATATATTTTTTCAGGAAAGAAGCATAAAAATAGACTAAATACCTGTTCATTTGCTGTAGGAGGAAGGCCCCCAACATAAACCCGCCGAGCATGTCTGGTAGCCTATACACATACATAATAGGATGAATAATTAAAATTATTAGTGGGGTAAAATATTTTTTCCATAATGTATACAGAATTTGAGGTTAATCTTTCCACCTGTTGAGTCATAGCTTGAACTGGCATAACAGGAAGAGCACCAAACTGCTACAGGCAAACAAATAGGAAAATATTAAATCACAGCCACTAGACAAGTAAGTATATTCAACAGTAGTAGCAAATCATACCTGAGTCGTCCCCATTGGAAACATATTGGGAAACACTCCAGGAAGTGCAGGAGGAGTCCCTGGAAGCTGACCTGAAAAGATAAATCAAATATAAAAATCAGAATAGAATATGACTTCATATCCATGTGAATGGACTAAGAGTTACTGAGCCTCCATTGCCTTCTTATCGAATGATTTATTATGTTCTATCCTCTCACAAACAACTTTACTAAAGAGATGAAGGGAATACATCACATATTCAAGTTCTGGTTGAAATATTTGCAAGACTACCAAAAAATTCAATAGTTGCGAGTTGAAGACGGAGAAGAACCATCAAACCGGTGCATTGATTCCTCCTTGTACATTAAAGCAACAGAAGTCGGCTCACGCCCATTGTCAGCACAGTGGGGCTAGTAGCCCAACATTGCCTTCTTACAACATAAGACATGACACAGAAAACAAACAAACAAACACCAACACAAGAAAACCAAAATTTCTCTCAGTTCCAGAAAAATTTCATCAAGCAATAATAACAGTAATGCAATCCAGACCATTCACACATCTAAGTTATAAAACCATTAAAAAATGAAAGAATATACTGCTTACCAAAAATATATTATGCAATTTGATAGGGACTTCCCACACTAGATCAAGAAAAAGAAGAGAAGATAACAGTTAAGGTAAACACTCTTAAGTATGACAGACGATCCATGTACCTGTAACAGCAGCTGCAGCTGCTGCAGCAGCACCAGCCATAATTGCAGAAGGAGGAGGAGCCATATCAAAACCACTAATCCTTTTGCTGCGCAGAGATGTGGTTAGCAGCAGAGAAGAAGATTTGCACACTATAAACACTAAGAAAGCAGTATAAATAAAACATACACCATCATATGGTGTAAAATACCTCTTAGAGCGTGAACGGGAGCGAGACCTTGAACGATGTTCAGATCTACCACGGGAGTGGGACGTTGAACGACGTCGGTGCCTATCTTCTCTATCTCTATCATAATCTCGCCGTCTTCAGTTGTATCAGTCAGTAAAATGTCAATAATGCACTAAGAGAACGAAATGTTTTATAAGCAAGCAAAACTCCAAATAAAGTTAGCTCAATAACCTGTCATAATCACGACTACGACGATAATCATCATCATCCCTATCTTTTCCACGTTCCTTGTGGTCTCTATGGCGTTCCCGATCTCTATGTCGATCACGTTCCTTGTCCCGGTCCCGGTCCCGGTCCCTTTCCCTATCCCTATCTCTGTCCTTGCTTCTTTCTCCATCCTTGTCTCTCTCTCTGTCTCGCTCCCTCGCCTTGTCACATCCCTTTTCTCTATCCTTCTCACGACTTCTTGAAGACTCTCTTTCATATCCACGAGAGCCATGGAGCTGCAATAGTTGACTTAAAAATTAAAACAAATAAAACGCAATAGCTAAAACATAATACCAGTGAATAACAACTGGACCAAAGTTCATGAAACACAAGTAACAAGAGGGTATTCTAAAATAAATGATTCATCAAAGTAACCACCGACATCCTGCTAACATCTAATTTAAAGCCACAATAGACAAGAAGTACATAACAACAAGTGTACCCATTAAACAACTCAAAACCACATCAGGAATGAGATAAAAACTAACCATAATGTCCATGAGAAACCACTGAGATAGTAATAACAAGTCCAGCAGAACCAAACGATCTCTTTGTGATGTAGGACGAGTAAAGATGTATCAAACTAGTGGCTAGAAATCACAAAACTTGTAAAATTTGAATGCTGGAATTTGAGTTTTAGATTGGGGATTTCAGCTTAGGTTGTTGGAATTTCAGGTTTGGAATAGCTGAAATTTAAGGGTTTGGTTGCTGGCAATTCAGGGTAAAAGTGCAGGAATTTAGTGAAGTAACAGAAGGTAGGTAACTAGGAATCCCTCCTAGAGTAAGAATCACTCCTAGAATAAGAATCACTCTCAAAAGATCACACTTTCTAATTGAAAACTCTTAGAACCTTAATTTCAGTAGTAAAGTGATTCCCAACTAAACTATCCAAAACGAAATTAAATCCTAGTGTAATAAGAATTCTTTTTTTTTAATGAGACTATGTCCTAAACAACTAGGACAATATATCTAATTTATCATTACTTCCTATCTAAAAAGGAAAACCTAATATAAAATAAATTTCAGTCTTGCTATCCTTGTTGTCACACCAACTCTTACTCTTCATTCCATAAATTAAAGCTCGTGATTGAGTCAATTGCCCTCTTTTATTTGCAACACTTTGAATTAAGAAAGAATTCTGAAAGCCAATCACGGCCTCCACACAAAATGAATGTAAGTCTTCATTCTTCCACATTAAATATCAAAACAAACCAATACAAGGAGAAAAGAAAAAGATGAGGTGATACCTGAGCTCTGGATTCATTGAGGTCTTGGGTGCCACCACCGTTCTCAAAATCAGAGCCATTCCCGTCATATTCTGCTCCCTCGTAGTCAGTCATCTTCTACTTATTTCAATTCAAATTTCTTAACCTAGAAAAGTCAACTTTTTTCAATTCCTACCAAATCACCCACCGCTTTATTATAATTCAGCTAAATATTATCCCTAAAATCGGAAGCAAAGGCAGGCTTTTGAGGAATCCTCACTACACTCTTTTACGTCCAACTCAAAGAGCCTTACTTAGCACTTGCAGAGCAAACTAAAATATCAACATACAAATCTAACAGACTTACCACGGATTTGGTGGAAGTATAGATCCACTTGAAGCGATCTAAAATTAGGGGATATCGGATTAGGGTTTCGAATTTCAGCTGCAGCCTAAGCAAGACTAAAGGGTTCAAGTTTCTGTCTGTCTTTTAGTTTTGGTACGGTGCGATTTAGGGTTCGAAGCCAAGATGCGAGAACACTAAGGAATAATCTGGTTAAAAATTTTAAAATTGGAAAAAGAATATAATATACTATTCAAGTAATGGGCTTTTTTCTGTTTTCTAATTATTTATTGGGCTGTTTTTTATTATGTTAAAGATAAAAGTTATAAAGTTTTTATTTATTTTAAATTATGATATTAAATTATATTAACAAATTTGTTATTAAAAATATTCAAAATAGTCAAAAAAACAGTCCGAGGTTCGGTTAAACCCGAGCCTGGCTCGTTTTTTAATTTGAAATTTCTTCCAATAATAAAAACTAGTTTTTGCACTTTTATGCAAAGATCAGACTAAGTATGTGACTCCAAAATGGTATGATTTGGATATAAATTGTGTAACCATTCTATATTAGACTATGTCAAAAATTAACATATCGAAACACAACCACAAAGATTATGTTAGACACAGGATCGATTTTATATACATAGAAAACGAAAAACACATACTTGATTGATCATTGTATTCCACTGGTTAAAGAACTGTCTATTTTCAGGTTCTACTATAGAGATCTTCTTCTCAGTTTTCTCGGTAAACTTTTTGAGAGGAAAAAGAAAGCCCATATGAAACCAATATATGCAAATATATAAGTTCTTTTTTTTTAACGTTGCCTTCATATATTTCTGTATATATAACTACCTTTAGTACTTATTTAAGAATGATGACGATTATACCCATCATAGGTGTATATAAGTCATCATCTCCTACTCACACATGATGGTTTAATAAAACTCTGCAGTGCTCATACTTGTTCAATAACCGGTGTGACCAGCATACGACAAGAGTACATTATCATATATTTGTTAGGAGTATATGACATCTCGATTAACAAATTGATCATGAGATTTATGTGTCCTTGAGTAGACATTGTATGCTATACCCTATGTCATATCTCGCATTTACACTTTTCTTTGATCTCCTTTAGTTCCTAATGTCATGACTGTATTCAAGTTCTCTACCAAAGAGACGATGGCCATTTATGAATACTTTTTATGCGAGTCAATGATCTAAATTAAATGACCTTCCTCTGTTCTCAATTCTCTTTTGAATTAAATTTAATTTGCTTTCTTAGAATTATTCCATATGATCGTATCTTGCATGATCTTTTGGCAATAACCTAAAGTAGCAAACCTTAAACTCAATTCGCAAGAATGAAACAAGAGTCATAAGGGTATATGATGAGGTTTTTCCTAAACCTCAAGGGTCTCACACAATGTAAGATGAGATCGTGCGACTTACATTAATCCCTTTTTGTGGTCAGTTGTGCACACATGGTACGAGTCATGTGCTACGGTATTTATCCACTTCGTTTGACTTGAACATCTTTTAATCAAGAAATACCGTACAGATGATAGTTCAAACATACTCAATGTTTAACTTGAGTTCACTTATCTACTCACCAATTTATTCAGAACCCACATCTGGCAACGTAAGACAGATATAGTGATTAATAAATCACTTTGAACCAATTTCCTTGCGGCATCTATGGTTTA
>JAOTIZ010000201.1:31660941-31674420 GCA_027123425.1 Erythroxylum panamense | reverse complement strand
TAACTTATAATTGAACTAATCAATTATCTTGGTTTAATTAGAAACTAATTTCTAATAAAACTCCTATATAATGTTAACTAAATAAATTAGTATTGATTCTATTAGAAAATAAACCAACAAAATTAGTTTATTTCTAAATTTATTTTAACTAAAAAAATTAGTTTGTTTTTATTTTAATTTGGAACTACTTTAACGAAATTAATTAGTTTGGGTAAATTAGAAAACTTATTTCTAATTCTTTATGTTACATTTAATTTAAAACATCAATATAGATATTAATGTCTATTCCAACCTTAATATAATGAATATCAAAGCCTAAGGCCTTAACCTAACATTTATCCAAAAACCTATTTGCTAAGATTTTTGTCTTATTATAAATATCCAAAAACTTATTTGTTAAGACATTTGTCTTATTATATTTAATGTAACCTTTTGTTTTTCCAAAGGCAATGGTCAATAACTCAATATACCATGACTTTATGCATATGTTTATATATATAAGATAACGTTACGTTCTTCACGTTTTCCAAATACCACACGCACGTATATAGATATAAGATATGCATATATCACTAAACACCGTACAAATATCTATGGCTTTGAAGTCTTTTTTTTTTTCTAAGTCTCAACAGATACATTGTTATACATACAATTATAATAGGACAAAAAACCAGTAGCCATTTGTTCTCAGCGCAACTTTTTAGGGAAAAGAAAAGGAACACTTATTGCAACTGTTGTAAAACGCCACGTGCCTCTGAAGAAGAGTCTTTTTCCTTTTCTTCCTGCAATGTAGTTTTTTTTATTTCTTCTCTCGTTTACTGCTATTTAATAACAGTGTAAAATGCAAACACTAAAAAAAACTTTGCCTTTTTTTGGATAAAAGGGAAAAACTAATACAAACTACAGAACAAAACGGGGAAGACAGATTCCCGATTGATCCTCAAGGAGGACCTGATGGCACCCAATGGGTGTAGAAGCTAGAAAAGACACTTCGTCGGCCAGTTGCCCAACATAATGCGCAAGCCAGCCAGCGCAACGGTTGCTCTCTCGATAAACAAGATGATGAACAACAATCCCATTCCTCTAGAGCAGCAGATGAATGCTCCGAACAATGGGGTTGAGTGTTCGAGATCGCCGGGCAGAGGAAGATAGGAGATCGAACACGGCCATAGAATCAATCTCCAGTTTAACATGTCGAAAACCCTGGGACCATGCTAGTGAGAGCTCGGTAAAAACCCCCCATAGTTCCGCTGTCATCGTTGTGCACCGGCCAAGCTTCTGAGCAAAGCCCCCAAGCTAGTGTCCGTCACTATCCCGAAGAATACCGCCAGCAGTGGCCGAATGCAATGAGCACTGGATGGAGCCATTGGTATTAAGCTTGATCCACCCTGGGGGAGGTTTGCTCCATCCTATGAGTTGTTCACGTCGCATCTGAAAACCCGCAGAACGCTCGTGAGAGGACCCTCCAGCAGTGAGGTTCAGCTGACCTGCATAAGACAAATAAGAGAGTGAGGTGAGGAAGGCCAAGTAAAATGACTATAAAAAAGGGACCAATTTCGCCACTGCCAGAGGAACCAGCAAGTGATGCCAAATAGGGTTGGCCAAGCGTGGTCATGGATCCGCAAGCCGGGCTGGAGGTTGTGGTGTATCCAATCCCGAAGTGGCATAGTGAAGAAGCTAGCCAGGACTAGGTGCGGAGGGAAGGTATGCCAGATTTGGCGAGCTTTACTGCAGTCCCGAACTACATGGATAGAGGATTTCTCAATGCCACGGTAGGAGCAAGCTCCATCGGAAGTACAGTGCAAGCGAACACGCCGATGATTCGTGAGTAACTGATCATGAGCTAGGAGCTAGAGGAAGGAGCAGATTCGCTGTGGGCCCAGCCACGTCCAAATGACCTTCCAAACTGCATGTGTCACAGTATCGGCATGCCCCATACTCATATTGTACGTCGAAGCGATCGAGAAACGACCATCAACAGAGCTACCCCAAATCAATTGGTTCGGGTCGGCTTCGGGGTGAGGGAGAAATGTACCGGCTATTAACTGGCAAAGATGAGTCGAGAGGTAGGGTAGGATCTCGTGCCAGAGCCAATTACCGTCAGTGTCCGCAAAGTGACTAACACTGTGAGGCAAGATGGCCTCGGGGATAGGGGTCAGAGCATGGGAGCACAAAGGGCCGATGTCCGGAAGCTAGGGGTCTAACCAGAACCGGATACGACACCCGTCGTCAATCAACCATTGTAGGCCTTGTAAGACTAGAGGCCAAGTAGCCTTGATGCTCCGCCATATCATCGAATCGCTAGGGGCGTCGAGCGAGGTAGGGAGACTGTGGACATCAACGTGATATTTGGCAGCGAGGACTCCCACCCATAAGGAGGTAGGTTTAGTAAGCATAGCCCAACCGAGTTTCGCGAGGAAGGCATCGTTGGTTGCGCGAATTCGCTGGAGGCCGAGGCCGCCCAAGTGTTTAGGCTTGCAAACGTCTTCCCAGTGGACCAGGTGCAGCCTCTTCGACCCAGGTGAGGAACCCCAGATAAATTGACGCAGTAACTTTTCCAGCTCGTCACAAAGCCCGCGGGGTAAGCAGACTGTTTGCATGGTAAAGTTGGGAAGCACCGCAAGGACCGATTGGGCTAAAGTAAGACGGCCCGGGAAAGACAACAAGTTGACCTTCCAGCCAGCAAGCTTGTGTTGAACCTTATCGAGATTGTGTTGGTAAGTGCGCCGGCTGAAGAAGAGGAACGTCAAGGTAGCGGCCGAGGTTGTTGTTCGACGGAAAGCCAAGGTCGCGACTTAAGCAGTGAGTCATCTGATGAGGCACATTTTTGGAGAAGAAGCTTCTGGATTTGGCATGACTGATGCGTTGTCCGGAAGCCACACAAAAAGCTTGGAGGACCTCCTGAATGACTTTCAACTGATTGCAAGAGGCTTCAGAAAAGAGAATAAGGTCGTCGGCAAAGAACAGGTGAGAAAGGGGTGGCCCCTGTCTGATCAGGCGAATCGATATCCAGCGACCTCGAGAAATCTCACGCGTGATGGCTTGACCCAATCTTTCCAGACACAGAACAAAAAGGTACAGAAAAAGATGGTCGTCCTAACGAATACCACGAGAGATTGTAAACGCATCGCTGAGTTCGCCATTCCATTTCTCTTGAAGGGAGACACTAGAGACACATGTCATGATGATGCTGGTTAGCGAATCCGGAAGGCCGATGTCGATAAGAGTGTCATGAATGAACCCCCAAGACAGGCGATCGTACGCTTTTTCTAGATCCACCTTTAACGCCATAATGCCTTTTCGACCCAATTTTCGCCGCTTAGAATGAATGACTTCTTGGGTGATGAAGATATTATCGGTAATCCGACACAACATTTTCGTGTTGAAGACCACTTATTTTTCATTTGCATACAGTCATCTTTTCAAACGCATGCATATAACATAAACAAATATTTACCCATGTTCTGATACCAATGTCAAAAATTAACATATCGAAACATAGCCACAAAAATTATGTTAAATATTGGATCGATTTTATATACATAGAAAACGAAAAACACATACTTAGTTGATCGTTGTATTCTACCGGTTAAAGAACTGTCTATTTTCAGTTTCTACTGCAAAGATCTTTTTCTCAGTTTTCTTGGTAAACTTTTTGAAAGAAAAAAGAAAGCCCGCATGAAACCAATATATGCAGATATATAAGTTCTTTTTTTTCAAACATTGCCTTCATATATTTCTGTATATAACTACCTTTAGTAGTTATTTAAGAATGATGACGATTATACTCGTCATGAGTGTATATAAGTCATCAGACTAAAAATATGATATAGTGACTTAGTCATGAGAAGATCATTTCAACCTTTAACTGCAGCCTAAAGCCAACATTTCCATTGATATTTTTGTACAAAGAATGGTCAAGTAGATGCTCAAAAATAAGCCTTTACATGGTGAAACCAGTTGAACTTCAAGTTTGCACTTCAATTCCATCTCTTGGCATTCTTCATCCCTTCTGATTTTTGATTTGCAGCCTGGAAGGCCTGCATTTGTTGTTTCTTTCAAGCTTCCTTTTCAACCTGTTGTGAAAAGCAATATGAGCTTTTTGATTAAATTCTCATACATTATAGTCTTCATGTCCATCATATAATGCAATCAACCGTACGGAATAAGCTTACCTTCGATATCTTATACTCGGATGAGATTCTCTGTTCTATCTCCTTTGTTCCTACTCTGTGTCATCCCTTCTCAAACAGAAGATCTCGTCCCTCTTGGACTTCACCTTTACTTTTGGAGCCTTTTTCTTGAGCTCTGCTTCACGTTCAAGCTCTCTTTCCGTTGCATCAAGGCTTTTTCTCAAGGTAATACCGCAAGTCAGGCAAATTTTGTTTTGTCGTAATGTTCTGTATCCAAGATTCCAAGATGATCATGCCTTTGATACATCTCCACGTTATTACACAAGCCAGCAAGGTGACAACTTTTTATAATCTTATAGCACAAGTACTCGGGCCTCTGTATGCACAGATCCTTTTGTGGGATATTAATTTAGTGATCAAGCAGGCATAAGATGGATTACATTTTACGCATCAAGGTGACCTTACTGTTGATTATAATACTGAATGTTGGAACTTACATTGTAGTCGCCTTCGTAATCCTGTAACTGGCAATCTTTAACTTCCACTACTCTGTTAACTATTTGCTTAATGAAGTATCGATCATTAGACACTGTAATAACTGTGCCTTTAACTTCCACTACTCTGTTAACTATTTGCTTAATGAAGTATCAATCATTAGACACTGTAATAACTGTGCCTTGGTATTCTGTTATGGCCTTCTGATGTAGCAACCACATTTTGGTTGGCATAATGCTCATACAAAATAAAATGTGTAACACTGAAAACAGATACCAAGAAGGCTAAGCTTGGAGCATCTCTTTTGAAGGTACATCCCACTTCAGATGCTCTTCACATAGTTGTTGATCGTTTAAATGATCAGATTATTATCATCTAAATCTCGAAGCAACTATCAACATAGAAGTTTGAAAAGTTGATACCTACTAAATGGATCACCAATTATTAGAAGATGTTTCACGCGTCTTATTGACATTCTTCTTAAAAGGTAGACTTATAAAGAAGTCAACATTTTTTTTATCAGAAAATATGGATGAGAAAACTGTGCATGAGATTCAGGACAATATTTCAACAGTTTATCTTAAAGTACAATGTAACATGTAGGAACTTGAGTAAATTCAAATACAAGTTTTATTTCAATACATGGACTGAAAAATGATCGATACCTGAAGCTTATAGGTAGGATCTGTAACGGTGAGACTTTATTGTATATATCTATACTAGTGACAATGTTTAGGTCAGGTAGATTATTTCTAATAACTTTAATCCAAACTGTATGCGGAGGAAATAATCGAATCCCAATCATTCTTTTCATAATTAACCCAATCTCGAAAGATTTACTATTAGCACCAGTTAAATATTCGTCGTGAGAATTCTATCCAAATTGACCAAAACAACTCGTTTGGATAAAATTATTGAATAACTAAAGTCAAATTGTAGGTATTAAAATATCTGGTAGACGATTGCGAAACAAGTTAGAAATCTTTTGTGAACTATCCGTAAATTCCAGGTATAATGGACGAAGTCGAGCAAAGTTGATGGTTTTACCATAAATTTGCAAAAAGCTAGTCGTGCCTGATTGAGACAGATAATATTAAACTCAAGCCTTGCTGAACGTGGATAAACTGAACTATGGTAAGCTCGAATCTAATAGCACTAATCTGGAAAATGCTTCAAAGTTCAAAATTTAATAATTTTTTATTCACTCATTCAATATTTGAAGGAGAATTAAATATTCAAACATTAACAAGTAAGCTTACTGAAAATTGAATTTTTAAAAAGAAAATGAGTTTTTTTTTGTGATTTGTTTTGACAATAAAAAAGGAAAGTGGTGATAAGTTATAAGTTTAATTTCTATTAAATATAATTTAGTTGATAATTTTAATTTAATTTAATTTTTTATAATCAAATAATTTAAAATTTGAATATTTAATTTATTTTTACGTTTAATTAAATTTATTAACTGGATTTAAATTTTGGCAGAAGTTCTAAAATTTTATGTTTAGATATAACTAATGAGGATTAGGGAGACCTAAGGTTTGTTATCCGTCCTGAGCTTAATTAGGATTAGGCATGATAAAGTCCAATCGAACTTGAATAGTCCAAGGCTTGATTAGGTTTGAGTTAAATTCGATTATTTTTATTTTAAATTTCAAATATAAAAATAACACTATTTTTTAGAAAATTACATCGACTATAATTGATATATTTGAATTCATATCGAGAATAAACTCAAAATTTTCTATTAACTTCAATTATATATAAAAATCGTGTTTTTAAAAAACAATTGATAATTTTGGAAATTGATAATTTTCATAATTTATGCTTATTTTGATTATATTTTTCTTTAATTGATTTAATTGTAAAAAATTCACACCATCCCTAAAAACTTTAAGAAATGTTAATTCTTTTTTATGCGAATAATTTTAAATCTAAAGAATTGATGTAAAGATATATATTATCCTAATAATTCATATCTTAATATCAATCATAAAAATATTTAAACTTATTAATATTAATGAAATTGAATTTAATCTTAATTTATTAAATAATTTATTTTATTTATGTGATAAACAAACTGATATGTCATTCTAAATATTTATTTAATTCATATTAAAAATTAAAGTTCTTGTGTTAAAATAATATTCCTTTCCGAAAATGGAATTGAAGTTGGTAGGACATTATTATAAAGTTGGTCGGTCAAGTTAGTTACTGAATTGTCTAATATCAAAATCAACTGAAGCGTTCCTGGCCCTACAATTATATGCTTAATTTTATAAATTTAAGCTTTTAAAACTTACTTTTAATAATATATAAAAAAGGAAGTTGGTGTATTTGTTACTAATAATACAACTTCCTCTCCTTTTAGATATAGTCATTTATCATATAATAACAATTTTTGTCTAATAAAATAAGAATTAACGCGTTTAACTCGAATTAATCAGATTTTAAGCGGGATTCGAAGTTTTCTTTTAAAACATTATGTTTTAAAGCTGAGTTTGAAATCAGACACTTTAATATGAATTCTAAAATTTATAAATTAAATAATATGATCTTATTTTTTAAATAAAAATATATTTAAAATGCATCTCAAATTTAGTTAGTGTATCTAAAAGTTGATGTTTAGTTTCATAGACTTGAATGCCAATAACAAATTCACAATTAAAGGTAAAATAAATGCCATTATTATTATTTTTATAATGTAAAATTTACTTCCACGTTTTATATATTAATCTTATTTCTTATCTTAAATTATTTTATTTTTAGTTTAAAAAGAAATTTATTTATTCAAAATTTTACTTATACATTAATATAAATAAATTTAACGTGCTTGACATTTTGCTACAGTGAAATTACTAATAATATTTATAAAAAATTTAATAATATTTTGATACTTTTCAAAAATATAATTTACTTATAATTTCATGAAAGGACTTAAACCTTAATTAATTAGTATTTAAGATACTCCAAAAGTCATATAAGACATGATACAAATAAGAAAAAAAAAAAAGCAGAACAAGAAAAAGAAAAGAAAGAAAATGGCAAACCCGTAATAGGATTGCAAGAGAGACCCATATTAGTAAAATAGAAAAGGCAATACGTGGGTGGTTATATGGAAACGTCAGCAATCGTGTAAAAAGCCTGGAATGTCACGAATAAAGCTGTCTTCTTGCTGTAAGCTAAGCTTCACTCAGTTTCCTGTCTCTTTCTTCTTCTGCTTCTTCTGCACTTATATAATCTTCTTCTTGTCTAAATATTCAAACACTCGGTTTACCTATACTTTCTAAGCATTTTACTTCACAGTGTGGGTATTGTTATCTGGACCATTGCCCACCAAAAGTTGTACCAAATATATTGATCTTTGGTCTATTTTTGAAGATCTTGTAGCTTCTCATGGAGGATCACAAAGAGGTAGTCTTTCTCTCTTTCTCTGTATTTGTGTGAGCGTGATGGGTTCTGCTTGGTTTGTTTTCCAGGAAAAGTATATTGAAAGAAAATAAAGCAGTTGTTTTTTGCCTGTAAAGGAATGAACTTTCGATGGTTTTTGTTAGTTTTTCCGGTTCTCGAGGCTTTGCCGCTTCTCTTTGGCTGTCTCCATGATTGGGTGTGAAAGTATTTCTTAGAATTTCTTGAAGCAAATCTATCTCACATTAATGTTCTGAAACTCTTTTCAGCTTGACTTGTAGCCCATATAATGTTTAACGATCTTGTTCCATGAGGGTTCTCGTGAATCAGAAAGTTGATAGTATCTGTTTTGATTACGCTATGGTCCAATTTTCTTAGTCTACAAAGTAGTATAAATGTTTATATTATCCTTAGTTTATTCAAATAAGTAATATTTTTCCAACTCAAGAAGTAGTCAAACATACATACTTTTTCTTTTCCTTACGCAAGATGTAACCATTTCATACCCGGTCTCTCGGCCATCTTTTATATTAATTTTGACCTTGTACACACCAAACAAAATTTACCTAGTTTTTGAACTTGTCAAAAGAGTACTGGATATAAAGGAGAACATGAATCCCAATGTGTTGTACCAAAGTTGATAATGTTAAGAAGCTAGAAACTTTGATCTTTACGTTGTTCTTGGTATAATCACTTCGAAAATGCAAGTGAGGATGCCAATTCAGATGTTAATTATTGAATCTCTTGAAGCTTTTTAATCAGTAGTTTAATTAGCTTGTTTCACATCTGTGTGCAGAGAAATGGTCCATGGCTATCAGTTCCACAGTTTGGGGACTGGGAACAGAAGGGTCAAATGCCAGACTACTCCCTGGATTTCTCAAAGATCAGAGAAATGCGAAAGCAGAACAAGAAGGATGCCTCAAGAGCCAGTCTTGGCAATGAAGACGACTTCATTAACCCTACAGCCAACATGCCTAAATCTGAGCCCAGAAATGATCATCAAAGTTACCCTCAGAGGCACCATCAATCCCCCAACGTATGATTCTCTTGCCCATCTTTTATTAGAAGAAAAATGTACTTATATAAAGAATTCAGTACAGATACAGCTGCAACAAGCTGTAGTGCTTAGTTGTTTATTAGGAGTAACATACTAATTAACACAAAAAATGATAAGTGCCATACATGTGGTGTGGTGGTGGAATGTTTGCTTGGTTTGTTCTTAAATTTGGTGGGTCAATGCTGGTAGTGAGTTGTTGGTAGCAATTGCCTCAATGATATCAATGAACTTCCTATGAAGGTTATTCCAGTTGACTATACTGATTTCTTGTAATATCGGTAGAATATAAAACCGGTATCATTCGGGTGCACACTAAATAAATCGTCGGATACATCCCAAACCACATCTTATGGATCTTGGTTGACATTGTTGATTGCCTTTAGCAATTGTTTAATCCAAAAAGAGATCTGCAGCTAGAGTAATCTCATTTGTGTCTCTCAGAACCTAACTTGAATTATACTGAAAATGTAGTGTTACTAGATGCAGAATTGATGAGCTTGCTTCTCATCAGTTGAATATTCTTTTTGCGCATACTAAGTTTCCTACACACACATACCTATATCAAGCTCTTCTTTATCTGTATGTTCTAAATGGCATTATAGCCAAAAGCAGAACTGAAATATTAAATTCCTTTTAAGAACTTGCAACTGCTTGCATTAAAGAATTGTGCTTGCCCACGTAGGGTAATGAGTTTGATCTTCCACAAATTCTTGGGTGCACACACTTTTTCTAGTGATGCACATGCAACAGAGGCTTTTTGAGCCATTTAATATTGTTCTTATCTCATCTTGTCTTCACTTAACCAACTTTTGTATAAGCATCTTTTGTCTGCAGAATGTGGCACATGCATAGAATGTACTGATAAGTTTATGTATTCCCATTTAAACGACGTTTGTATCTTAGTCTGTATTGTGTATAATCTGTTGTGAAAACTTACATTTGGTCGGTGATGTATCGATTTAAACAGCCAAGGAGGAGCATCTTCAGCTGCTTCAACTGTTGTGTGAGAGCCTGAGTTTGGACTACACCTCATGCCTGGACCTTGGAGATCACCTTGTACCATTCATTGCAGCATCAAGAAACCTGTTATAATGATAAAATGTGTTAGGATTTTGTTTCAACCACCATTTTTGATTGTTTTCTGTCATCATCACCGTTGTAGTTTTGGATGGAAACGATGGAATGGCTGTATATTGGTGATTAACTGATTGTGAATTTCTTTTTTTTTTGGTCTGTTGTGATGTATTTATGCCAAATTAGACTATTTATAACTCTTTTTTTAAAAATAATATTTCGGGTAATTGGACAAATTTAGTCTCAGTTTCTGTATTTGAGAATTTGATTTATTCTCTTTGATCAAAATATAAGGATTAATAAAAGCACCAGCGTAAAATTTGAAGTTTTTACAATTGTTAAATTTTTAGTTTAATTAATTTTAATAATAAAAATTATTATCGATTTTTATAAATTAATTTATTTTTATAAATTTAAATAAAAATTTTTTTTAATTAAACTTTAAATTAAGATTATCTATTTTAATTATATTTTCATTCTATATTTAGCCAGTTTTATAATTCTTAAATATTGAATAAATTTTTAAAATTTAAGATTTTTATTTTTAATTCAATTTTTTTAAAAATAAAAAATTATATTATCGCGAGCATTAGATGAAAGCAATTTTGCTTGTAACGAGTGGGCACGAGAGAGAGGGCGGCTCAGTGGGAGTGGGGACCGGCTCCGAAGGAGACGGTGGAGTAGTGGGGACCGAGACCGTGTTTGGGATTTACTTTGTTCCTTAGATAGCCTCTAAGTTCAACCTGAGTCGAATCCAAATCAAAGAATCACATTTCAAAATTGACTAAACTTATAATGTCAACGTTGTGGGCTCTATTCTGTGGCTTCTTCCTAAGTTTTTTTTTATAAGAAGGTTGAGTTTTGAGTAACGTAGCCATCGTACAGGAAGATAATTATACTTTATAATTGCTTTTTCACGAATATCATATATATTACAAAGTCTTAGAAGATATATCTTATTTGAGATCGTTTAAAAATTGGAGAGTGTAACTTTCTAAACAAGAGTATCTATTTTGGCCAGCCTAACCTAGCCCTATTTTGCTCGCGGTTGATCGAAACATGAGCAAGCCACGGGCCAAGGTGGGGACAAGTGCAGGCTGACCCGGGCAAGCTCGTGACTCTACTATAACGTCAAAAATAAAAACAATGTCGTTTTTAAAATTTTTAAAAAATAACATATAAAATAGGTCATGCCAGCTCGTGACCAATCCTGCCACGAGCCAGTTAGCCCATGGTCGGGCCGGACCGACCCAAGAGCAGTTATGGTTATTGACATCCCAATTCCTATAAGATAAGCTTTAAGAATTAATGGTCATCAAAGAAAATTTGCTTGTCTTCGCTAGCATATCTAGAATTTATATTATATTTAATCTTGGTTTATATAAATCACTTAATTAGTATATAAGTTAAAAACTCATAATACAGCTCTCTTATCACGAGCTTAAGAGTTATACTAAGAAGAGCCCTTTTCGATTTACTAGTGTAAATAACTCCACATACCTTGATGATGTTATCGTCATATACCTTCTAATCTATAAGTATAACATTCTACTTTTTTTAATCAAATGACAATTTCTTTCATAACAAAGATCATTTTCATTCTTTCATTAATTAATCATTATCATCATCATCATCATCATCATCATTACCCAGTCTGAAATCCCGCAATGAAGCAGGGTCTGGGGAGGTCCGATAGTATGCAGCCTTACCTTTACATAATAGAGAGACTGTTTCCGGTGGACCCGCATGCAAATGAGACAATATAAGAATGATGTGGTATACAGAAACAATAAAAAGGAAAAAAGATGGGAAATACCTGAAGGAGGATAGATCTGCGAGAGCCTAATATGATATAAAGTCTATCCCTCTTTATCACTCACCAAATAAGGGGATTGAAGAACTGGAACAGTTAATCCTTTACCCTTATCCGATCACACCAAATTCTTCTATTCTGAACAACTACCTCATTAAGGGCTAACTCTGACATATCCTCCTTGATCACTTCTCGCCAATTCTTGTACGGCCTCCTTCTCCTCCTCTTATAGTCACTAAGTGTTATGCCCTCACAGCTCCGTACCGGAGCATTGGAGGGCCTCCTCCGCACATGCCCATACCACCGAAGCCTAGTCTCTCTCAACTTGTCTGCAAAGTTGGCTACCTGAAGTCTCTCTCTCACCACACAATTTCTAACTTTATCTCTCCTGGAAAAACCACACATCCACCTAAGCATACGCATTTCTGCTACCAACAACTGTCTTATATGCCTACGTTTAGTAGGTCAACACTCCGCCCCATATAACATGGTTGGACGAATCACCGTTTTATAAAACTTTCCCATAAGTTTTAAAGGAATCTTCTTGTCACATAAAACTCCTGATGCACTTTGCCATTTGGTCCAGCTTGATCTAATACGATGTACAATATCAGCATCGATATTACCATTACTCTGAATGACATACCCAAAATTTTACCAAAACTTCTAGAGTCTAGGGTATCCTTTTAAACAATAAACATTTGAGTCTATTTACCTTTTTATCAAATAATTATCAAAAATATTTTGACTTATTAGTACCATTTTTAATTATTTTGTATTTTTAAATAGTCAAATTCATTAAATCCTTTATAAATAGTGAAGTTCATCATGTCCCTTTTAAATAATACAATTCACTAAATGCTTTCAAAAGTTTCAGTTTTTTAAGCCTTAGATAAAATCACTGGCTCTTATGCATTTAACTACGTATTTTATTTTCTTTATTCAACCTGATTTTATTCGCTTCACACCCAAGCTTATTTTCTTTTCAAAAATCTCCAAATTTACAAAATCGTTTTTTTAGCTAAGTAATCATTTAGGTAAGTATGTAAGGTGGCTAACACCTTCCCTATTTTACACTTTGACTTGAACTAATTTTCTAGTTACAAATCTTTTTAGTTTAGTTTCATTAGGTTTTTCTCTATATTTATTTAATAAGGAATGGTAGTGACTTGACTAAATTATTAATTCACTACTCAATCCATCTTTATTCAATGGAATAAAAAACATTAGTGGCAATAAGAAAAAGAGAAGAAAACAAAATAATAAATGTGAAACCTCGCTCTGATACCAAATGATAAAGCAAACACACGCAAAAAGATGGTGAATTATATGTAAAAAAATTACAAGGTACTATCAATTTGATAAGAGTCTGCTAAATAAAATGATTTTATAGATAAAAAGGATCTATTAAATTTTGAAATGATCCTGTTAATATTTGAAACGAAAGGAGACTATTAATTGTTTAAAAAACAAAAGGAGCCTACTAATCACTTAAAAAACGA
>JAOTIZ010000201.1:31571442-31587197 GCA_027123425.1 Erythroxylum panamense | reverse complement strand
GGTTTCTCATTGAGTTCGCAAACTCACCCAAAATTGCATCTAATTTTTCAGGACTGATAGATTAGACCCCTAGCTCCAGAGATAGTCTTTTCCTGCCGTGTGAGCGTGCTGGCAAGAGAAGTGATGGCACACAGGTCGGTCAGCTGGGATTGTTTTAGGGATGACTTAGTATAGACTTTTGTATCAGTTTCCTTTTCTTTTTGGAGTTTTGTATTTAGACCGTAGGGAACTGATAGACTTGTCTATATTTCTATTTGGTGTTATGAAATGAGGAAAATACTATGGTTTTAAAATTTAGTGATTTTGATATTGTGGTTTCATTGTTTTGATGTCATGTGGATTATAGAATCGATCGATCGTGGTGCACCCTTATATCCCTGTGCGTACCCTGCGGTAAGGGGGTGCCACAGGAAAGATATATCCCAATGATGAGCTCATATCAAATATTCTAAGGTCTCTACCAAAGAATAGAGACCTAAGGTGATAACTCTAGAAACTACAAAGGATTTAAACACTATTTCACTTGAATGACTATGAGAAAACTTGATGATCTATGAAACTGAGCTTAGGTAAGATAAAGGATCCTCCTATAGAGAAGGAATGGTACTAAAAACAGCCTAGTCAAATGAGGACCTTGAAAGCTTTGAAGAAGAAGAGTTTGAAGAAGTCAGCAACGTCTGTCTTATGGATAAATCAGGAGATGATGAGGTATGCTATTCTGACTCTAATATTGAAGTTGATCAATTGAAAAATGCATATCATGAATCGTATGATCAGTACAAAAGGTTGACAATGAAATATTTCAAAAAATTGAGAAGTCCAAGAGCAATGATACATCTCTGAAGAGTAAGATAAAATTATTAGAATCTGCGAATGAGAATTTGGTTACCACGAATATGTCTCTTGAGGTTGATTATAAGCAAAAGGTCTCTGAAAAGGAAGTTTTGAAAGAAAGAGTGGCTAGATTGGAAAATACATTGCCAAAAAATGATTATGAAAAGGTGAGACAGTTAGACGAAAAAGTCACCACCTTAGAACTTGAGAAAGAGAAAAGTGCTGAAAAGATTTTATCTCTAGAAAAAGATGTAGCAAATTTCGTTGATGGAAGGAATAACCTTGATGCATTGCTTGGTAGTGATAAATGTCTTTTTTATAAGGTCGGAATAGGATATAATGAAAACAATAACATGATGCCATACAAGAATTTCTTTGTCAAATCCAGCAGTAGCTATAACCACAATAGTAGGAACTTGATACATGGTAGAAATTATATCAATTCTCATTCATTTGTTTTGTGCTTCTACTATGGTAAACATGTTCATATTAGTCATTCTTGTAAATTTCATATAATAAGAAAATTATCTCAAATGTATGTTTGGAGATCGAAAGGTTAAACTACTAACCTAAAAGGACCAAAAAATTTTAGGTACCTAAAATGAGATAATACTTTCTATAAATATGCTTCAAAATGGAAACAAGAGAAAATCAATGGATAGTTGATAGCTAGTGTTTGAGACACATGATAGATATCACATTTCAACAACATTAAAAGAAAAGATGGAGTTTTGCACACAAAAAAAAGATTGAAAAAAGGTACTACATTTCATCGATTTAGGGTTATCATAGAGGATAATTTGATAACGAAAAATTTAAAGATTTTTGTGACGAAAATGGTAACGTGTAGGCTCCTCGAGCATGGTATAAGATGTTAAATAACTTTTTACTTGATAATAACTTCGAAAGGAAAGCATTAATGCAGGGAGAGAGCTAAGAGTTAAGATGAAGATATATTTTTGTCTGCTTTATTCTTACATACTTGTGATTTTTTTGGCTATTTAGTTCTTTTCTCTCTATTTTTTGATAATGAAAAAGGAGATAATTATTTTTGATATTCGATATATTTTTCTGAAGATTGATGATATATTTGCATGACTGTCACTTGCATACGAAGAATCTATGATATTTTTTGCTATGAAGTCTATATGGTAGAAAGGAAAGGCTCTTTCCAATCAATAAGAACTCATAAAGCTTATAGGTATATATCGGACTCCTGTCATTTCTTTGATTTATTAAGGAAAGGCTCATTCTATTCAGTAAGAACTTATAAAGCTGATAGGTATATCTCAGACTCTTGTTTGAATTTTGAAAATATATCTGTTATTGGTTGTCATCATCAAAAAAGGGAGATTGGTAGCTCAAGACTTATTGGTTTTGATGATGACCTTTCAAATTATATTTATTTCCTTTTATTGCTAACTAGTTAATTCTCCAAAGAAAATAAAATCATATGATAAATGTTTCATTTCTTGTGGAAACCTTCCTTATGAACTTACCTGATTTATTAGAAATGGTTCCATAATATTTAGAAGGATCTTACAAATCACAATGAGCTCTGTGATATGATCATTTGTCTTATCTTCTGGATACTAGTTGAAGAAGATATCTATTTAAGGAAGAGTCGCTACTTTTGTGAAAATAAATCATACTCTTGAATTACATCAACAACATCAATACTCTTGAAAGTGATATCATTATCAAATCTCTTGTACTTAGAAAGTGAAAATTCTTCTTAAGAAAAATCATTGAAGCTCATATCTAGCAAACTTCATCTGTTGAGAGATTGTAGAGAGTAACTAAATACTACTAGTCTAATAGGTTGGAGAACCTTGAAAAAATGTGCACGTGAGCTTGAAGAGACTCGTCAAATTACTACTTGGGATTTTAGTGAAACACCTAAGTTGGATACCTAGAAACTGGACCTAGACTTGGGTTATAAGCTGAAACAGTATAAATCAACTGCGCCATTCCTCTCTCTCTTTAGCTTTTATATTTTCACATTATATTTTGTGTGTGTTCATTTTAGCAAAAGGCTTCTTCACTTTTATAATAAGCTCCTTTTGTTTTTAAGTTGCAATAGGTTCCTTTCAGTTTTACAAGCGTCTTCTGTTTTAAATTGTTTTGATATGATTTATCATTTACCAGGCTCCTGTTGTTTAATTGGCTTTTATTGTTTGACAAGCTCCTTGTCTTTTATCTCTTGTGTAAGTTTGCTTTATCAACCTACATAACTCGTATGCTTTTTATTTACTAAAAAAAGTGCAATCGACAAGATTAAGATATATAATTGTTGAAGTGAAATAATTTAAAAGCCCTTGGTTTAATTTCATCATTAACTGGCTAATGTTATGCAAATAGTTGTTGGATAGGTGAAGCCAAACTTACTAGTTGTTTCTATTAGTGCATTGTTACTGATGTATAAAGAGTTCAGTGACATAAAACAATCTAATAATGATGAAGTGACCTTGAAAAGCAAGGGAAAGATAGAAAGAAGAGTGAATTCGATTCCTTTAATAGGTAGAAATATAATTGGTATCCATTTTTCTCTTTGCATGAAACAGAAGACTATATGCTTAGATCATTACTAAAAATGGTATTACAAGAAACATATTGACTAAATATAAAAACACAACATCTTAATCAAGAACAATAATGGTGTAATAATCAACATACAACAAAAGGATGCATTGTTCATCAATGCAAAGTGATACATATCATCATCCCTAGCAATGAGGTAACATTATGAGGTATGGATGTCACATTACATCTAGAAGCTATTTGACACATAACTTTAACAAAAAAGAAAGATTATCCACACAAAAAAACGGTAGCAACTATCTACAACCATCTCAGTAAAGTAGAAACATGGTTTTCCCCAATTTGGGTTTTTGCCCAAAATTGAAGCTATACCCACCACTATAATAACTATAAAACTCACAAAAAAACTTACATAAAAAACACTCATGTCAATAAAACCACCATCAACTTCTTTGTCATCTGAATTTTCTTTAACAATTGCTTCTTGACTACAACTCTTGGGTAAAGGTAACCCACAGAGAAAAGGATTGCCTTGGTAGCTACTTTCATCAAATGTTGCAAATTGAGCAATTCCGTCGGGTGTCTTACCAGAAAGATTATTGTAAGATACATTAAAAACTTCTAAAAACTTTAATTCTGTAAGCTCCAAAGGAATTGTTCCACTCAAATTGTTGTAGGAAAGATCCAAAGTTTCAATTTCTGTCATATTTGAAAGTAAGAAAGGAATAAGTCCTGTCAAACTGTTATGGGATAAGTTCAAAAGTTTGATATGTTGGATGTTTCCAATTTCAGAAGGAATTGACCCTGTTAGGTCGTTGCAGGAGAGATCTAATCCAGTGAATCCCATGGAAAAAATGTAATCAATTTTGTATCCAAGAATATTTCCCTTCACTACGAACTCGAAAACTCCTTCTTCAAGATAATAATAGTCAGGATATCTTTTCTCATCCTTATACTTGTGCGAATAATTTACAAAGGATGAGAGTTTATTTTGTGAAAGATCCACCAACCTTAATTGACTATTCATCAACCGCAAATCAATTGGAATATCTCCTATAAAATTATTATGATTTAAAAGAAGATATCTCAATTCATGTAACTCTCCAATCCATTTGGGAATGATACCCTTTAAGCAATTGTGACTGAGATCCAAAGATACCAAATTATTGAGGTCAGAAGCTGAATGAGGAAGAGGTCCTTCTAGTCTATTTTCAGACAAAAGAAGATGTTTCAACATTGGAGTTGCAAACCTTGATGATAGACTTCCGAAAAGCATGTTCTTAGAAAGATCCAACACTTTAAGAGGATACACATATTGAACCCACCTTGGAAATTCGCCAAATAATTGATTTTGACGTACGACCAATTCCGTCAAGAAAGAACAATTAGATAAGCTTTTTGGAATGCTGCCAATCAACATATTTTCTGATAGGATTAAGCTCACTAAATTTGGAAAATATGCACCAATTTCAGTTGGAATTTGACCATAAATATGATTTCTGGAAATATCCAAATACATCAAAGTGGCATTTGGATTACGAATTGGCAAGCTGAAAAATCCCGAAAGAGAACAATCGGACAGAATAAAGCTTTTCAAATTTGTATTGTTTTCTAATAACCAACTTGGAAGCTCTAATCCCATCATTGTAATGCCAGAAATGTAAATAACTTGTAAGTCACGTTGATGGTATAGAAATTCAGGAAATGATCCACCTCCAAGACTAGATTCCAAGTAAAATCTCTCCAATTGAAACTTGGGTTCCAAATTATGATTGATAACCCCTTTTTCTGAATAGACTTCATTTCCAAAAGCTTCAAAAGTCTTTAGTTTGGAGTGGTTGAGAAATAGAGAAAGTGAACTTGGAATTTCAAACTGATTGTTGCTCAATGCTAGAAACTTGATAGATGTGAGGATTTTCAACGGAGATTGAGAAATTTTGCCAGTTAAGTTATTATGAGAGAGATCCAAACGTTGAAGAAATGTCAAATTCACCAAACAATGAGGCAAGTCACCATTCAGATTATTCCAACTAAGATCGAGCTCCAGAAGATTTTTCAAGTTGCAGAGGCCTAGATGTATATTATAGAGAAATATATTAGAGAGAAGGAGAAAAAAGATAGACTTCAAATTATATTGTTAAGACTAACTTACCTCTAGTACCTTGAATGCTAGCAGCGAGCTCACAACCTGGCAACGATAGAATCTGAAGTGAAGTCACGTTTGCAATGGACAGTAGAAAGGCATTGTTATTTCCCAAGTCACTGTAATCTAAATATAATTCTTTCAAATTGTTAAAATTGGACAAGCCTGCAAAGAGAAGAAAAATGCTTTTACACTTAAATTTAGGTTAAAAGATATAATAAAACCCTATAATGTTTCTTAAAAAGTCTAAGTTAGTATATATTATTATTATTTATGTCAAATCTTAACAAAATCAAGTTTTTGACATTTCTAATCTATGCATTATCAAATTAGTCTAAGAGATGTTATAGCTAAGTAATTTGGACCCATCAAAACCTGATGTAATTTTAAAAATAATTTCTATAAATATTAGTTAAAAGTGTGATTTCACCTTAACATTTCATTAAAGATCTAAAAAAGTTTCTATTGTTATCTCTATTATCACTTTTTTACCCTATTCTAGGAGCACCGGATATTATTTAATGCAAATTAATACTAGAGATAACTATAAAAGTTTAATTAAAACTTCTATAAAACTTTGAGATACAAATCACACTTTTAAGAAGAAACAATTTTCATTCTTTCAAACAAATTCCAATTTGTTACTTCTACAAAGGAAAGTAGACTAAACAAGAAATATTTATAACTTTTTTTATAAAATTAGACAAGTTTGAATCAATCCCTCAGGCAAAGAAGATGAAGAGCTCCAAAACTTTTCAGGAAGTTTTCTTTCAAAGAAAATAATTAATATATAAAATTAACATTTTCTAACGCTATTTATAAATAATAACAAATAATTTTACATAAAGTTATCGATAGCTTGACATTTCTTTGTTTACTTACCTTTTGAAATTTGTACTTCAGTAAAATTATTCCATTCCAGATGAAGGGACTTGAGTTTTGGTAAGGTTTTTAATGAATGTAACTGAAAGATACTTCCATTACTAACACCGTGGTTCAGCCAAAGGACTGTAACGTTGCTTGAACCTTCAATATCTACAAGAAGGAATTTATAGATCATCAGCAAGTAATTATTATCAATTGTACGTATCAAGTGGATTTAGTTAATGACAGTAACCAAAAAAATTATAACTTGAAAAATGATCAAGTAGAAACATCACCAACTTCATTTAGATTTTATAATTAAATGTTATATGGTGGAAACATCAATACAAGTTTTTGCAAGAGATGGAGATATACCTTTAGGTTCAACAAATTTGTCAATGTTATTGCTGCTAATGTCTAGCTCCTCCAAATTGGATAAGGCAATCAAATCTTGGGAGCAACCAAAAAAACAAAGTATATTTGGATATTAATACAAATTAGCACAAATTGTACTCAAGATAAACCATATATAAAATTTTTAAAGTAATATTTTCTTAATAAAAGTTTTATCATTTCTTTAATTTTGGGATAAAAGATAAAGTTGGCAAATAAACATAATTAACCATTTTTTGAGTGAAAGTTAAAATATTTTGTACAAGTTAAAATTTTGAATATTTAATTAATATAATTAAAATTGAGGTCAATATTAAACAAATCATAAAAATTGTAGAATTTCTGATTATTTTCCCTACAAATTAAACAAAGTCTTAAGTGTACTAACTTTTTCTTAATGAACTACGTCATAAATAGTACCGTTCTTCTCAATAATAATAATAATAAAGGAACGGACCAACCTTGCGTGTTGATTGAACTTTTTTGTTGTGTATCAGACATGCGTAAGGTTCTGAGAGAGTGAAGTCCACGAAGTAATGGTAAGATGCTGCTATACAAGTCATTAAAACTCAGATCGAGAACTTCTAAGTTCCTAAGCTTTGATAATTCTTCCAAACCTACAGAAAGCTTATGCTTGTGATTACTCACAAAAGTGAAATGATACAAAAACCATTGCTTTGATATATATAATTATCGGGAATGGCTAATATGATTTTTTAAAAAAAACTAACTAAAAAGCTTAATCCAAACTTACCAGTTGTTCCTATCAACGCAATCTCACTTATGTATAAAGACTTGAGCAACGTAAAACCACCTAAAAATGGTAAAATGGTGTTCCCCATTTTGTTGAAACTTAAATCAAGATGCTCCAAATTGATAATACTTGACAACCTTTCAAAACCTGCACACCAACAATATTATAAGTTTAACCTCTTATTTGTATGCAATAATCATGTGATTTGATAAGAAGAATTGAATGATTAAGAACCTTCATTCATCGCACAACAAATAATGTTATTGTTTTGTAAAACAAGTCTTCGGAGTTCTTGAAATGGAAGAAACAATGAAGCATCGAAGTGCCAGTCTACAAAACCTTCCTCTCTAAATGAGTAAAGCATGAGCTCGTAGATTCGACCTGTTGTGGTGTTACATCCAACACCATCCCACTTACAACAGTCAACGTCCTTCCTCCATGAAAGCATTCTTTGAGATAGGCTATTTGGGTAAGTGAACGAATCTTTAAGCTTCAATAGTGCGACTCTCTCTTCCTCCCAACAAGCATCACTTCCCATCCCTTGTGATAATAATAACAAGAACAAGAACAATATCATCAACATCGCTACTACTACGAACCTCACTTGATACTTCGCTGTTCTAATGAAGTTTTATAGTGAAAAAGTGATGAGCATCCATAATCCTTTTATCAGAGACTCATTCATTAAGGTGGTTGAACATTTTTATGATAGTGGTCCCAACTTTTGACAATAATTCCTAAGAAAGCTAAGTGATGGTTATGCATTGACCAAAAGAAATTCATTTATTATATGTTACGGTTGGGGCTTTGTGGTACCAATAAATTTACTCATTTTTTTTATCTTTTTTATTTTTTAAAACTCATTTCTTTTTATTCTTTCAATATCAAATACAATCATTTTTATATTTTCAACTAGAACTTTTTTGGTACTTTCCATACATATTTTTATATTTTCATCAAGAATATCATTTTTGATATCCAATTTTTTTTTCCCATATTGATGTAGCTTATAATTCTTCTTTCTAAATCACGCATTTGACGCATTATTGTGTTGTCACTTCTGTAATAACTCGTAAGACAATGATGTATAGACACATGTATAATGACAAGGAGACTTGGAAGCTTAGAAATAAAACAAACATTAATGGTTGTACTTTGTATGGCTCTATGATTAGTTCGTACAAGAATGAAAGACCTGAAATAATTAGAGAAAAAAGGACAATAAATTAAAAAAGAAATTCCTCAAAAATTGCATTGCCTCAAGAATTGCTTTTACTTGTAAATATTTAAGGTCTCATTATACTTGGATTAAAAGTAAAAAATTGACGAAAGAGGTTTAACTTTTAAAGTTTCATAATATTAATTAACGTTTTGTTCTTCAAATTTGCTCCCTCCATCGAAATTTTATTTATTTTATTAAATTTATATATTTATTAACAAATGAAACACCTATTTCCAAACTACACATTACAAATACCTTTTATAAACATGATGTATTATTTATTTTCATTTTGTTTAAAATATAATTTATTCTTTTGAATGAAATAATAATTTTCATTTATTATAAACAGTTATTTATGGAATTAATTAGATTTCAAGATATTAAATTGATTAATTTTTTTTATATAATTAGCTTAAATATGATTACATAATTAGTGATTCTTGTTTATTTATAAGATAAGCAAGTTAAAGTAATTATATATATTATAGTCTATTATTTTTGTATTGATCATTTTGATAATTTGGAAAATTAAGGAAAAATATAATAATTGTACACCCCCCAGTTGGGATGTTTAACGTACTTGACTATCCATATTTTGGCATTAATGATCAACAAAAGTTGGCATTTCCTTATCCTTTTATTCTTTGATATGCAAGTGACATGAACATGCAACTAACTCTATTAATGCCTCAATGAGCTAATAAAATTACAAACTAATTGAATAAAAATATCTTATCAGTCTTACATCAGATTTTTTTAAAAAAAATTCAAAATATAAAGTTAAGACCTTATACTTATGAAAAAGACACAACCTTTTATCGTAAGATTTTATTGGTTGAAGTTTATATTCCTTTTTATATATGCTTAAAAGAAAGTATAGGATAAAATTTAAAATAAAACTTAATTAATATAAAATTTATAGTACTTTTTAAAATTGTAATAAAGTAGTCTTTACCTCTAAAGAAAATAAGAAAAGGTTACTTTCTTTGGTTTGAGTTTTTTTGAAACTGTATTTTATTATTAATTTAGTTTTTAAGTAATTTTCTCTAACAATAAAAATTAAATTTGTATTAAGTTATTAATCCATAATTTCTTAGCAAAAAAGTTATTAAATTTATAATAGTAAACTTATAAGGCTTAATTATTAAAAATATCAATTTTTACTTAAATTTATAATTATAGCCAAAACTTAACAAAAAGCCAATTAAATATTTAATTTTTTATAAAATTTTTCAATTCTAGCTGAGTGTTGGTGTCTCTCTTAAATTTGCAAACATATCTTGTCACGTGTTGCAGAAACCAAAACACTGCTTCATGTTAATACAATCCCACGCCAACCATCGACTGTCTGATATCGTCGTTGCTTACACATTCCCCTTTTGTTGCTGCCGACAGTCCACTTGCAAGAACACAATTGGGAACACTTTTGGTAAATAGGCCTTCCCATACGGTTTTAAAGGCATTTCAAAAAATTGTTAGCTTTTTCATTTTCAATCCCCAAAATTTAGAGAATGTTTCTCCCATTTTTTTGAGAGAGTTAATATTTTTTATTATAAGATTAGAAAGAGATTGTAACTCTTAAATTTTTCATAGTGAAATTTCTTCTTTTTGTCAATAGTTTTTACTCTAATTTATTTGAGAGTTTTTCATATAAAACCTATATGTCAATTTTTTCATTATTATTCTTCCAATCCTATTTAACTGCGATCGTGCACTAATCTAGTCAATTTTAACAAGTGGTATTAGAGTTGTGTTGGAAAAATTACGACGACTTTTTTTAGTGCAATCTATATTCATGTGAAATAATGGTAGCAAAGTTATGCTCATGATAGAAGTAATGACAGCAAATGTTGAGATTGAGAAGTTCAGTGAAAATAATTTCTCATTGGAGAAGTTGAAGATGAAGGTTATCTTAAGGAAAGATAACTATTTAGCGACTATTAGTGAAAGGACGACAATATTCACAGATGATAATAAATGGAATGAGATGGACAGAAACGCTATTGCAAATCTTCATATGACTTTAGCAGATGAGGTGATGTCAAGCATAGAAGAGAAGAAAATGACAAAAGAGATTTAGGATCATCTCACAAAATTATATGAGGATAAATCACTGCACAACAAAATTTTCCTCAAAAGAAAACTTTATTCTCTTCATATGGCGAAATCTACTTCAGTGACAAAGTACATCAATATCTTGAATACTCTATTCTCTCAACTCACTTCGTTGGGTTGTAAAATAGAGCCAAATACACGTGTTGAGCTTCTACTTCAAAGTTTACCTGATTCGTATTATTAACTCATCATCAACTTAACAAATAATATCCTTATGGATGTTCTACTCTTTAATGATGTTGCAACTTACCTGATTCGTATTATCAACTCATCATCAACTTAACAAATAATATCCTTACGGATGTTCTACTCTTCAATGATGTTGCAGCTATTGTCTTAGAAGAGGAGAATCGGTGCAAGAATAAAGAAGATAGGCATGCAAGTTCGCAACGTGTAGAGGCCTTGACGGTGATGTGAGGTAGATCAATAGAATGAGGTCAAACTGTAAACCAAAATCATGGTAGATCAAAATAAAGAATTCATAAGAATTTAAAATACTACTATTATGGCAAGAAAGGTCACTTGAAGAAAGATTGTTGGAATTTAAAGAAAAAAATTCAATCCTCAAGGAAATATAACAAGTTATTCTAATGACGGAGATGTTCTATGTTGTGAAGTGACAATGACTAGTGAAGGCAGGAAAAGATTTGCTAAAGTATGACTTCTTGACTTAGGAGCTATATTCCACATGACCCCTCGAAGAGAATGGTTTCATCATTATGAACCTATCTCTGAAGAATCTGTGTATAGTTGTAATAATTAAGCCTTAAAGATCATTGGCATTGGAACTATCAAGCTGAAAATGTATGATGGTATAATTCATGCTATTCAAGATGTGCAACATGTGGAGGGCCTGAAGAACAACTTATTGTCTGTAGGACAACTAGATGATCTTGGCTGCAAGATCATTGGTGAGAATGAGATCATTAAAATAATAAAAGGAGCAGTTGTACTTATGAAGGGAGAAAATATAGCTACAAATTTATATATGGTAAAGGGAGAGACTTTATAGGAAGCTGAAGCATCAGTTGTATCAAATAGTGCAAGTGAAAGATCAGCAATGATGTGGCATCAGAAACTTAGGCATATGTTTGAACAAGGAATGAAAATCCATGAAGAGAAGAAGCTACTTATTGGACTTACAAAAGTATCACTTCCTCTCTATGAGCATTGTCCTATAAGAAAGCAACATCGATTGAAGTTCAGCACATCAAATTTTAGAAGCAAATTAGTTTTAGAATTGGTTCACTCTAATGTATGGCAAGCACCAGTTCCATCCCTAGGAGAAGCAAAGCACTTTGTATCCTTCGTTGATGATTATTCTAGGAGATGTTGAGTGTATCCAATCAAGAGGAAGGCAAATGTGTTTCCAGTCTTTGAAGTTTAATCAAGTGTTTGAGGATAGATAATGGAGGAGGATACACTAACAATGAATTTGATCAATTCTGTAAGTAAGAACGCATCAAATGGCAGTTCATGACGACATACACTCCTCAGCATAATGGAGTGGCAGAGCAGATGAACGTAACTCTATTAGAGAGAACCAGAGCTATATTGACAAGTATCACTTATTATGTGGTAAATCGGGTCCCATTAACTGCAATTGAGTTGAAGACACCGATGGAGATATGGACTAATAAGCTAGTTGATTATCCAAACCTCCATATATTCGAAAGTCCTGTGTATATGATGTAAAATCTCCAAGAAACTATAAAGCTGAATCCAAAATCTAAGAAATGCTTATTCCTGGGGTATGCTGATGGAGTGAAAGGGTATCGCTTGTAGGATCCCATTGCTCATAAGGTTATCATCAGTAGGAATCTAATATTTGTAGATGAGCTACAATAGAAAGGAGAAGATGATAGCACATTAAAGGAAGATTCAGAGACTACTGTTGCTCAGGTGGAAAAGGAATCCCAGATGAATTCTTCTAAAGTAGTAATAGAGCGCGAGGTACAATAACCAATAGAGTTTGAAGCTCCAGAGACTCGTCAATCAAATTACCCAAAAAGATGACCAATTAACATTTATACTATATTATTGAGGGCAATGCTTCATACTGTCTTTTAATTGAGGATGGGAAGTCATCAACTCTCCAGGAGATAATGAACAGTTCAGATGCATCTCAATGGATGACAACAATAGAATAAATTGAAGTTCTTCATAAGAATAGGACTTGGGAACTTGTCCCATTACCACAAGGAAGGAAGGCCATTAGTAACAAATGGATTTATAAGATCAAGACAAATGGCGATGATTAGGTGGAGCGGTATCATGTAAGATTAGTGGTGAAAGGATATGCTCAGAAGGAAGGGATTGATTTCAATGAAATATTTTCCCCTGTGGTTTGACTCACTACAAATGGAGTAATCTTGGCAATGTGTGCTACATTTGATTTACATCTTGAATAGTTAGATGTAAAAACAACTTTTCTTCATGGAGATCTTGATGAAGAAATTTATATGCTCCAAGTAGAAGGTTTTGAAGAAAAAGGTGTAGAGAACTTGGTTTGTAGATTGAACAAATCTCTGTATAGTCCATAACAGGCTTCAAGATGTTGATACAAGAGATTTGATTCCTTTATGAGCCTTGGATACAACAGACTCAATGCAAACCCCTGTGTATATTTCAAGAGCTTTAGTGAACTTGATTCATTATCTTGCTATTGTATGTAGATGACATGTTGGTAGCAGGCCTCAACAAAGATCATCTCAAGGAGTTAAAGGCACAATTGACTAAGAAATTTTATATGAAGAACTTGGGACTAGCAAACAAGATTTTAGGGATGTAAATTTAATGAGACAAAAGAAACATGAAGATTTGACTTTCTCAGAAGAATTATCTAAAGAAGATCTAGTGACGCTTCAATATGCAGGATTGTAAGCTAATTTCTACCCTACTTCCGATTAACTTCAAGTTATCTTCTAGCATGAGTCCTAGTAGTGAAGATAAAAGGATTGAGATTGAAAAACTGAAGGGGGCAGTAGTTTTTACAAATTTTCTGATTCATTTCTAGTAACCAAAAAAATCATAAAAATTAAGAGAACTAAAAATAAATCAACACCAAAAATTTGGTAATGTAGTTCGGCACATTTTGCCTACGTCTGCGAGGCCTCACCCATCTTAATTATTTCACTAACGACAATAGTTTTATACAAGGCTTTACTGAGTTGACACCACTCAAACGTTGACACTATCCCTCGTTCTCACTACTCGTGAAAGAATTTTACACCCAATAATACGACCGAACCTCAATAGAGGATTTTCTCAACACTCTTTTTAATTAAATGACAATTAATAAAAAAATAACTCAAGTGATGAATCAACTGAGAATAAAAACAGAAAATACTTGAGACAGAAACATAACAACTTTCCTATGGGTTCAGCTCCTCTGAAATAGATCAGACAGTGGTTCACATAAAATAGGATGATTCATACACATTCCAAATCCAAGTTACAACTATGGTAGAAGGGCTTCATGCAAGAAAGATCCAGCAAATAAACCTCCACACAATAATTTACTGAAGCACGACCTTCACCACACCAATTGCGTAGCCTACTAGAAACGAAGGTGAAAACCATGGAGATATTCACAATTCTGTGAGAAACCTATGATCCTAAAACACTTTAAAAGATAAGGAAGTGAAAGATCCAGAAACTTGGAAGTCAGGGGCTATTTTGTTGACATTGCTTCCCAAGAACACGTTTAAATCTTTCTTAAACTAAACAGGATGAGATTATCTTACGGTGAATATCGTACTCTCCTTATCTAAACCATCACTGTCATAAGCTTTCCATTTATACCACAATGCCACAACGTGAGTGCCTTACTTGATACTCACACACTTGATTCACTTTAACGCCCACTGCACATTTATTAATTGCAAGACTCCAAAAACCACATAAGTTGCATTTTTCAATGCCCACTGCACTGTTGATTGCACACACACACAAAATTGCTTTATGCTATGTCATAAAGACATACACAAAAATCACTTCTGCTGTATCGTAAAGACATACACAACTCAAACTCACAAAATTCCTTGACCCACATGCAAAACAAATTCCTTTATTATGCTATCCACAAAATCCACGCAAAATACAGGTCAATTACTAACATGATAATAGACTTCAATCCAAGATAGGATTCTTTTTCAAATAGAAGATTATCCATATAGCTTTTGAATCCAAGTCATTATTGTTAAGATATATTATATATATCTTTTATTTAGTTTTGACATTTTAATTGGACTTATAAAATCTTAATTGTAGTGGGATTTAAAAATTATGGATTGATGAACATAAAAGGATGAGGTTGTTGCGGTTTCAATTAAAGTGGTAGTTACTTGGTTGAAGTTGGAATCTTGAGGGATTTGTGTATATCAGTAATCTGCAGCAAACATCTATCTTGAATGTGATTATGTTGCAATAGGGTCTGAAGTGGGTGTGCGTGTACAGTTTTAAAAAAAAGTCGACATGCGTATGTGTGGGATAGAGTTTTATGTGAGTTAGCTGTATAAATATAAATACTTCGTTGGGCATAAAAAGTAAGAGGTGTGTGTGCAGTGGGCGTTAACAAAGCAAGAGGTGTGTGTGCAGTGGGTGTTAAAAAAGCAAGAGGTGCGGCAGTGATTGGACTATGTGGTGTGTGTGTGTGAGATAAGTCAACATTGTAGTACTATGCATTAAAAAGAAAATGGAGTTGTTGGGCCCGGGCCCCGGAACTCTAACCCCGTGGTGGCCCCTCGGGCTGTGCCCACGACGGGTAGCCCAAAACGTCGGACCCGATCCCAACATCCATTTATACACACAATCATTAGAAATAAACACCCCATAACCCGGGGCTTCATGCCTTAACAATCCAAAAGGAATTCAACAAGTGTTAACAA
>JAOTIZ010000201.1:31545727-31556730 GCA_027123425.1 Erythroxylum panamense | reverse complement strand
TCATGAATGCATGTCACTATATATGCATGTGCAATTAACTCATGTCACTGATGCAAAATCACTATACGTGCACTTCAATTATGAATGCACTCACTGCTCACTCATCCAAATTACCGATATGCCCTCACATCGGTAACGGGATGTTACAATAGAGATATAACAACATTAGTATATACAACTATCATAAATGTTGATCAAAAGTTTCAAAAGCTTGTTCAAGTAGTTCAGCAGCTCGTTTGTCATGCAATGGATACTAAAACAGGTATTTTTTGCATTTCCTCCATTAATACAATTTTATGCTTAATCCTAGGTCCATAATTAAAGTTTTGTTATATCTAACATGTGATATCAACGTAGTTTCATGATTGTATAAATTTAATCCAAGATTTTCCATGTCTCCATAAGGAAATCGAAGAAATTAATCTATTTTGTGTATATAAATTGCATATTTATTGTTTAAATTGATGTTAAATAAACATTGTGTGGAAAATACGTTAAAAATTAACACCAGACTAATTTTTTTTGAAAAGAAAGTCATAAAAATTTAACAAAAAATCACCAAATGGAGGAATAACTTTGAAGAAATGGCTTGGTGCTTCTGGGACGCACTCAGCATCTAGCACGTGTGCTAGGTAACTGGTGCATGTGGGAGCTAGGCATTAGCAGGTGTTCAACAATTGGGATGCACTCGCCATAAGCCACCATGAAAGCAACTCGTGTATATGCTTGTGTAGCATATGGTGAGAATGCCTTAATGCATCTAGAGACGTGTCAAGTGTGGTGCGTATTGTACACACAGAGACGTCGGCACACTATAAGACCAAAAAAATCAAAATTCACAAAATAATCCCTCGAGTTATTTTGGCTTAGTTTTTTGGGTCTCGTGAATTTACAAACAAGTTTTTTCATTTTTATGGATTTATTACATTAGTAATAAATAAAGTTTAACTTCACAAAATCAAACAAAGTTATTAAAGCCATTATTAAGTGAATTTCATGCATTAGATTTCAAATTAAAGAGACATATGTGGTTTTGGTATCTCATATAGTGTATTTATTTTTTAGTATAACATGACTATCACTCTAATTGAGATTTTCCTTACGATGAATTCTTAAATAAACTTTGGCGATAATATGTTCATCACTAATATGTGATAATGATTTTATGCATAAGGATTTTGCATTTATGAATGGTAAATTGTCACATATTGTATATCCATATAGAAGAATAAGAGGATAACATATAGATGTTCCTTATTCATGTGGATCCATTTAGGTACCAATGAGAATATATTGACAATGGCTTTTCAAGTTAGTATTTTAATTATTTTTCTTGCATGTTTGAGGATGTCTCTAGTCTTGTCTTTGGCTATTCTTATCACAAGTGTTAGCCTTATGTAAGACTTTAAGATGTGCACAAAGGCATAAGATGGAGGAAAGTCATTGCTTGAGCAATTTATTCTCCCACGGGTAGTAGAATCATAAAAGTTAATGCTGCTTACTTTTATACGAAGGTTTTATTTTTATCTATTATGTATTCAGCTTATAGGTGTTTCATGATACATATTATAAGATGTGCAGCATAGATACCATTTTGTGAATTTGATTATCGATATTATCCTACATTTGTATTTATCATTTACATTATCACTATATAGTCGGTGTCTCTATTAATAATAACATTGTCATAATTGAAACCCTTATAGTTTCAATTTTAAGAAATGGAAACAAGATATGGCATTTGCGTTGGAGATGACAGATATCAACATGGACATGGTCAATGATAGGTCATTTTCACCTACATCTGTCAGCTCAAAAGCTAAGAGGGCAGCATATGCATCCTAGGAAAGGTCAAATAGGATGTGTTATTTGATAATAAAGGGATCCACTCCAAACCATCTAATAAGCGGACTTTCAAAAACAAACATTGCCAGGGATGTCCTTAATAATGTCTCACAAAGATATAAGTTATCTTCTAATACTGAAATAGGGACCTTATTAAAGGAACTATATTTTATGAGATATACAGAAGCAGGGGGAGTGAGGGAGTACAACATTAGAATGATTCACCTTTAGACTAAGCTAAGGGTATTAAATATTTATATTTCTGATGCTTATATAGTTCATTAAAGTCTAAATACATTTTCATCAGAGTTTTGTATTATGGTTACCACATAAATTCTCAGGATGGAGCTTGGGACGTAAATGCATTGATCACCCATTATATTTTTGAAGAAGAGAAGCTAAAGAATATAACTCATACAACCTTAATAGTAGCCAAGGGGAAGGCAAAGGTAAAGCACTATAAATTTAAAAATAATCCCTATAAATTTAAAAATAAGAACTCTAAATTTCCTTCATATGTAGATGTTGATCAATTTAGTGTTGCTAGAGGTCCTAGGAATGTTGTAAAGAGTATGAAGTGTTTCTCCTATAAGAAGAAGGGGCATAAGAAGCTAGACTGCCAAAAGTATAAAACCTAGAAAGAAAGGCAAGAGCTATCAGATAACTTCTTGGCTTGTATGATCCATAAGTCTAATCTTATTATAACCACATCAAGTTCTTAGTGGCTATAATAAGATTAAACTTATGGATCATATAGGAATTCATACAAAAGAGAAATCCAAATAGGGAGGAGGAAAAATTGATGATGGGCAATAATGATGAAGTTAATGTTATAGTTATTGGGGATGTTTGTTTGAAACTTAATGCATGGCTCCATTTTCTATTAAATGAAATATTTTATATATCGTCTTTTAGATGGAATTGATTTCTGTATCTGTTTTAAATAAAGAAGGTTATAGTTTTGTCATTGAAACCTTTTTTGTAAAGTTATCTTCCAGTTCAAAACATATCGATATTTCCTTCTTATCATATGACTTATATAGAATATGTCTTGCCTATAGCGAGATGTCTGTTTCTCCATATATTACTGAACAAGTCACTAAAAAGAGAATCTTGATAAAAGCAAAGTCATACATGTTGAGGCATAAATGGTTAAGTCACATTTCCAAAGGTTAGGTTGAGAGATTGGTTAAGGATAACATTCTCCCAATTTTATATTAAAATGATCTGGAAACATATGTTGACTAAAATAAAGAAAAATGGGTCAACTCACGCTTCTAGCTTATTAGAACTCATACATACGAATATATATAGGCCCTATAAAGTTACATTATGTAGTTTAAGATATTTTCTAACATTTATTGATGACTATTCTCGTTACAGATATATGTTCTTACTAAAAGACAAGTCCAAAGTTCTTTAAAAGTTTAAGATCTTTAAGGTTGAAATTGAGAACTAATTGGGAAAGTCAATTAAAATTGTTAGATATGACCATAAGGTGAATCCTACGACAAACATAGGGTTTTAGGAAAAGAAAAAGGTATGGAATAGTGGCTCAGTTCACTATACTAAGTAGTCCTGAGCAAAACGATGTGGCCGAAAGACATAATTACAACTTAAAGGACATGATGAGGTCATTGCAAAGCATGACCAATTTACTTTATTACCTTTAGGGTGAAGCCATAAAGACCGCCTTATATATACTTGATAGAGTCCTAAGCAAATCAATTTAAAGATGCCTTTTGAAATCTAGAAAGGTTAGAAGCCTAGCCTCTCTCATCTTCATGTATAGGGCTACCTTGCTAAGATACATTTTTATAATCCTTATGAAGATAAGTTACATTCTCATTCCACCCATTATTACTTTGTAAGATAACTTGACCACACTATAGTATACATATTTTACTGTATAGATGGAGGATCTAGAATAGTAGAATCACAAACAACTAAGTTTTTTGAACAAAATGTCTATAATGAGGTTGGTCTAGCTCATCTTGATGAGGGTGTCATTCCCGTGCATCAGATGATTGAAGGATGGATACTACAGTTATTTTATGTCCATCATTTATATAGTTAGAACTAATGGATTAATGTTTTAGTACCATGCTAGTATAAAGACAGGAACGAAACTTGTATAAAATGAGGTTCCTAAGGTACAAGAGCATACTGAACTAGTTCAATTAAGAGGATCCACTAGGGTGAGAAGACCTACTGTCTCATTTAATTACATAGTCTATTTAAGTGAACATGACTACAATATTGGACATGTAGTAGATCTAATTACTTTTTATAAAAGCTATTTTTTGGACCTTATGTAGATTTATGGTGGAATGTCATGAGGGATGAGATGCAATATATAAACTATAACAAGGTATAGGAGCTTGTGGATTTAGCTCATAATTCTAAACCTATCAGTTGTAAATGGATTTATAAGACCAAAAAGGAATCTTAAGGTAAAGTGAAGTGGCTCAAAGCTCGTTTGGTTGCCAAAGGGTTCACTTATATAGAAGGGATTCACTTTAATGTTATCTTTTCTCCTATATCCTCTAAGGATGCATTTAGAGTTATTATGGTAATAGTGGCTCAGTATAATATGGAGCTACATCAGATGGATATCAAAATTGTTTTCCTAAATGGAGACCTTTGTAACAGATTTATATTAAACAACTTGAAGGATTTCAGGATCAAGACGAAGTTGACATGGTTTGTATCCTAAGGAAATCTATATATGATTTAAAATAAGCCTCTAAATAATGGTAGTTAAAATTTGATGAGGATGTTACCCCATTTGTCTTTGTGGAAAATAAAGATGAAAGATCTTTGTATTACAAGGTTAGGGGGAGCAAGGTTATCTTTCTACTTTTGTATGTGAATGATATCTTGCTCGCATTAAATGGCTTGACCATGTTGCATGAGTTTAAGTAGCTTTTGGCTAACTATTTTGACATGAAGGACTTTGGTGAGACATCTTTTGTCCTAGGTATTCAAATTTACTTAGAGATGTCTTAATACTTGCTTGGTATTTTTCAAAGAGCATACATTGAGCAAATGTTACAAAGGTTTAACATGGTTGATTGAAAAATTGTTATAGCACGTATCTCTCATGATGAGAATGTGCCTTATTCTAGCACAATTGGTAGTTTGATGTATGCCCATTTCTACATTATACTAGAAATTGCATTTGTTGTTAGATTACTAGGTAGGTATATAGCTAACCCAAGAATAAAACAGATATTTGAAGGGAACTAATGGTTATATATTGACATTAATGAGAGTCAACAATTTAGACCTTATACGTTATACAAATTTAGTTTTTCTATGTGCTTAGATGATGAGAAGTCCACATTAGGGTACATTTTTATGTTAACAAATGGCGTAGTATCGTAGAAGAGTGTCAAGCAAACATTGGTAACTTCTTTGATTATGCATCTAGAGTTTGTGACATGATATGGGGTTGCTTCAGAGGTTTGGCTCAGAAATTTAATTTATGAGTTGTTTGTGGTTGATTTAATGACTAGACCCATTTGATTATCTTGTGATAACCTTTCTATTGTATTGTTCAATAACAAC
The DNA here is from genome assembly GCA_027123425.1 of Erythroxylum panamense. Taxonomy (NCBI): domain Eukaryota; kingdom Viridiplantae; phylum Streptophyta; class Magnoliopsida; order Malpighiales; family Erythroxylaceae; genus Erythroxylum; species Erythroxylum panamense. The sequence continues at coordinate 31,551,315 of JAOTIZ010000201.1, read as the reverse complement.
ATTGAGAGCCTTATGGGATTTAAGCATTTAAAGGTCAAATATTTGATCATAAAGGAATTAATATAGAAAGGTGACATTAAGGTGGGGCATTTGATAATTGAGGGCATGCTTATTGATCCTCTAAATAAAGGACTTTGCCTAGTTATTTTTTAGAGACATGTGTATAGTAAGGGTTTAGTAAAGTCCTTAGACATTATTAACTAGGGATCAATGTATTTGCTCTTCATATATTTGTACAGATTTCATCTATTATGATAATATTTTTTATAAATATTGATGATCATCATTTTGTTCTCAGTGATACAGTTTGTTGTACATGGTCATAATATAGGTGAAAGTCTTAAGATCTGTGCCAATCTTAAGTATTTAATAGTCATTGGGCATATATATATATATAGATTGACCTTGAGCTTATGTCTTTAGGGCACATATAATATAAATCCATGAATTTGACACGGCATAAGGGATATAAGTATTTAATCCCATAAGGGTTTTCTCTCATACGGTTTTGCATTTAATAAGAGAAAACAAATTTTTTTTAATGCAGTTTAGCATAAAGTTCGAAGAAATTGAGACTAAAAAACAAAAAGATTATATATTTCAGATTATATAGGTATTATCGTAGTTTCATACTGCACTTTCTCATTCGTGTTAATGAGGTATTAAATATGTGTTATTATATGGGATCTATGCTAGATATGACACATAGATTTGATATTTTTCAACATCGAAATCCTTATAGGATTAAATGATTAACTTTCATTATTTTTAGATCAAATGTTTTAAACGAGTCAAACCTACATATTGATTTTGGTTAACAACTTTTATTTATTTATTGTTGTTACAATTGTTATAGTTAATATTTTTCCAAGAGAGAGAATATTAGTAATTTTGTTAATTGGAAAATTATTAATTACGAAGTTGTATAACTTTTGACGCTAAAAAATTATATTTGATTCATATTGTTTCGGGTTTTCCAGCGAGTTCTCTAGTAAGCAGGCGATTGAGCTCTCTACACAAGAATTTGGTCTGGGCGTTGTTGAAGTCCACAAAAGAGGAGTGGACCCAACAGAAAAGGATTGATTATGTTATGTATCACGCATAAACATTTAAACATGCAGGTAAGTTAAGGGAACTCGCCAAATTTTATGAATACCGTGTCTATATCCATATTAAAATTGATTTTAGTATAATATTGTAATAATATCATTTTGGATAATTTTTTAAACCTATAAGATAGTCTCTGAGTCTTTTTAAATTATAAAATAGTCCATCAATATACTATAGTATATTGTATAATTTATAACTTTGCATTAACTATTTCTCCAAAAATTATAATAATATAAATTTAAAATAACATAAATCTATTTATTTTTATTAATATTACTTTTCATATATTTCACATATAAATAATAACTAAAATTAATATGAAAATATCAATTAATATTTATATAAATATAAAATTAAGGACAATACATAATACTTAAAATGTTACAATTTCATTATATAATAAATAATAATTACGTCAAACTTCAAATAAAAAGAATGATAATATTTATGACTCTCTAATTATTACAACTTGCAAAAAGAGTTATTATGTCGAGGAAACAACCAATTATAAGTAAAACATGAAACAAAAAGCATTTACAATTACATTTATATTACACATATGGAATTTAATATGTAAATTAAATATAAGTAAAATTAAAAAAAGAGGAAAAATGAAAACTCAAAAACTTCGTTCAATCGAATACCCATTAAATTCTTATTAATAGTAATTCTCATTTGGACAAAATCATCATCATTGAGAGGAGTTTTATCATCACCATCATTCAAATTTATTGCAATAAATGACATGTCAATACTTTTCTATCAATTGATTATCTTCCACGTCACTCTCCTCTATCAAAGTCAATTCATCATAAAACCAATCTACTAAATGATTAATATGGATAAGAAAAATTGGATGAGTTTAACTTGAGTTACAACCTATTTTAGGTAATCACATAAGTTACAACCTATTTTAGGTAATCACATAATCCAACTATAAACTAATCTAGACAATAATGCAATGAGAATCACATAACATAATGCAAGAAGCAGAAAAATTAAGAGTTTGGAATTGGAAGTGAAATGGTTATTTTTTCTCATTTTGTCTTCGATCGAGTCTTGGTTCTGTTTGTTCCTCTCTCTCCATATCTTACTAAGGTGGTTCCTATCAATCCATTCCTAAAAACCTTGAAAATTATAGACAATAATGAGTAGAGAAGAGCTTTCATTGCTAATTCAGTCTGTGCACGGAAAGGTTGTTTATTTTGTTAGCTTATACAATTCAATCAGTAATACTTACCATTATTTTGTTTTCTTAACTAATTTTAATCACATTATTACTGAAATCTTAATTTTTAATTTTAATTTAACAATCGTTCATTCACTAATTTTAATTAATATTCTTAGTTTTTTACTCCAATTAATGTCACAGTCAATAGTCAACATACACTATACAATTAAATTCTACACAATACAAAGTTACAATACACTAATACGCAACTCATCTTAAATTTATAATGTAATATTTATTTATCTATATTAAGTTGAACACAAATAAACAATTCAATAATAAAATCAACAGTTAACACAATTCAATATTTTAATATTTATATTTTATAATTCCATAATCCACAATAATGTAAAATTTGTTTCAATTTTTTGCTACCTTGATTGAATATATGGGAGACACTAATGTCTATTTAGACTGTTTGTATTTTTTAAGCTATAACGGTGCAACTATACAAGTCAGTGCAACTAAAGTGGTGCAGTGGACTATTGCGGCTCAGATCACTAAGTTAACAGGTATGCGTGTGGATTGTGGTGTAGTGGTGTACGTCAGTGGGTGTGACGACAGGTCTACGTGCAGGTGCACGTACGAGTGTGAGTGTGGTTTGAGTACGAGTGTCTTACTTACGAGGGACCAATCTTCTGTTCCCACTATCCAAGAACAACCCTGTGCCATTCAAGCATGGCCACAAATTTTAGTATGTCCTGGAAAAATTGTTGGCCATACTTGAATGGCACATAGTTGATCTTGGGTAGTGGGTATAGAGGATTTCACTCCGTCTTACAGGTGCCTGTGGTTTGCAGTACGAGTGCGGTGTAGGTGCATACAATCTGCAGGTGACTTGTGCGAGTGCAATAAGCTACGAGTCTCCATGCAGTGTTACGAACAACGAGCATATGTAGCCTATTCAACGTACAATGTGGCAAGTGATGGAGGTGGCAGGCGGAGGCACAGAGCTGAGGGTGTCTAACGAGTTGAGAGTGACAAATGAGATGAGAGTGAGAGTAGAGAGGCGCAAGTGGCACGCAACAGGAGGGGTGGGGAAGGGTGCGAATAAGTTTAGGTTATTTTTTTTTTCTAATTTCAATTTAGTACTTAATTTTTAAAAAGTTACAATTAAGACCAACCTTGCGAATATCGTACTAGACTTAATATCAAGTTAAATTTTGATATGGTACTATACCGGTATCGGTCAATACTGGATATCGTTTTGGGTAATTTTTTAAATTTATGAAATAGTTCCTAAAATTTTTAAAATTTGCAAAATAGTCCATTAGTATATTGTATAATTGTACTGTATACTTTACCAGTTTATTGTTTACATCAATCATATTTTCAAAAATCATAATAATAAATAATAATCATAATTAATATGAAATAACAATAATTTTTAAATATTTCACATATAAATAATAACCACAATTAATATAAAAAAGACGATGATCATCATACAAATATAAAATTAAAAATAATACAAAGTATTTTAAATACTACAATAATATAATTTGATCATATAATAAATAATAATTACATCAAAATATCTAATAAAAAGAACAATAAATATCCTTAACTCTCAAACTATTACAATTTATAACAAGAGTTCATGATGAAGAAGCAATCAAGTAGAAATTAAATCTGAAACAAAAACGTATACAATTACATTACATATATAGAATTTAACATATACATCAAATGTAAGTAAAATTAAAAACAGAGAAAAAACAAAAATTTGAAACAAAATTAAATCATCTACGAGAGGATATCCACTATAACTGCACTGGCTTCAGTTATTATTTAGTATAAAATCCTCATCATTGAGATGAGCTTCATCATCATTATCATTCAAATTTATGCATCAAACGATACGTCAATCCTTTCCTATCCAAGATTATCATCCAAGTCATTGACGTCTACCAAATTTAGTTCTTCAGAAACTCAATTCGCCAAAAGATCAATATAATCAATGGGTAAATCAATTGAACTACTTATGCTATTAAGACTCTTGGTAAACAATAAAATTTAATTATTAGAAAATTACAAGAAATTATATTGAAATTCAAAATGATAATAACATACCTTTTTTTAAGCTTTAAATGGTAAAGAACAAAAACTAAGTCATTCAACTCTTATGTTTCAATCTATTCTTTTTCTTCGAGTGAATAAATTCAAATGTGCTTCAGTTTCATTCACAATCTGTTGCACTCACACATCGACTTAAAATCTGAATTGCAAACCTTTTCAATTATGGAACATCATTTCCCAATTGATTTCACCAAGAAATTGTAAGTTGTAAGATAACAAAAGTAGCGTTATAAATAAAATAAAGTGATAATTAATTATCAAAAAATAAGAAAAAGGAAAAAATTGATACCTAGAGAAAGTTTTCCTCTTTGTTGAATAGCAATCGACATTTCAAAATCTCCATTGTTGGCTTTTCTTCACTATCAGTCAAGCGAAACACCCTGACCAAAGGTTCACAAACTCGGATAACAAATTAGCATTGAGACCAAAATTCTCTATCTTCCGGTATAATTTTACAAACCTCCACTCCAGCATTAGACCTAACACGTTAAGATGCAATCCACTTATCACTTGTAAATATTTATCTTAACTCTTATTTCATCGTATTAAAAGACTAAAGTGATAAAAAATTTGTTTCAAATCTTGTCACAACATGATGACACAAATTCTTACCATTGGTAAATTCCTTTCTCATTAAATTCAATACCCATGCACGATTATAGATGAACTTAGCCATCTTTTTAGCTTTCTGCATAGTCTCATCAATAATAGGAAAATACCTAGGATCCCATATTCTCTAGTATTAGGTAAATGCAATGTACAATATAAGTAGTCAAAAAAAAAGAATTATACTTATTCTACAATCTTTTTCTTCCTGCTTTATAAGCAGAATCATTGTCAGTAATAAATTGAACAATGTTTTATGGTCTCACTTCATTCACAACTTCATCAAATATCTCAAACAAAGTCTCAATATTCCTAATAAGGCCAGATGCATCAATAGATCTAAAAAAACATTAAGTCGTTTGTAGAATAAACCAAAAAATTAATAATAGACTCTTGCCTCCTATATGTCCAACCATCACACATGATTGAACATCCATAAGTATCCTAATTCACTCTTCTTTATGTCAAATAACTTCTAATTCACAACAAGAAAAGTCACGTTCTCCGACGGAATATTCCGTCGGAGAAAAGGTAGGTTCCGTCGGAGATTATAGTTACCGAC
>JAOTIZ010000201.1:31516752-31540579 GCA_027123425.1 Erythroxylum panamense | reverse complement strand
ATATTTTTGATTTATTAAACACTAAAATTCATATTTAATACAAATACAATATGTGGCATTCAAATGATAAAATATTAATTTGACATGATTTATTATGTCATTCATATTATTAATAGAGAATTTAACGTTAGTCTATTTTTGCTAACAATTGAAAATTAGAATTATTTTAATGTGATTTTTAAAGTTTGACCTATTATTATAAAATTAAGTAGAATTTTAATTTTTTATAATTAACTCTTTTAATTATATAATTCAAGTTTTAAACATATCAAGTATATATTTAGGAGTCAAAATCAACCATTTAACATGTTACCGTGTTGATCACTTTGGTAGTAGCTCATTGGAAAAAGGTGCATTAAGAATTGGCGTTACAGGAAACGGAAGCAAACAATTGGTATACTGTGTGTGACCCTCTAATAAGTGGCCATGAGAATAACATGAAAAGAAAGACTTGGATAGTATACGAAATAGAGAATATTATGTTTAATATATAGTTAATTGTTAAAAAATCTTAATTTTGCATAATTTTATAATCATAATTCAAATTTTAAAAAATAATAAAATATCCAAATTTTTATGATTTACAAAAGTAACTTGACATAACTCTCTTATGAAACTAACATGCCAAATTACGACAGTTGGATTAACTAATATCAAGTATAAGTAATAATAAAAAAAATATTGCCATCATAAATCAATTTGTCAATACCGCCTGTCAATAATCAATATACCTTTAGGCTCTTAGCTAATGAAACTAACGTGCCAAATTACGACAGTTGGATTAACTAATATCAAGTATAAGTAATAATAAAAAAAATATTGTCATCATAAATCAATTTGTCAATACCGCCTGTCAATATACCTTTAGGTTCGACAAATTTGTCAATGTTATTGCCGCTAATGTCTAGCTACTCCAAATTGGATAAGGCAATCAAATCTTGGGAGCAACAAAAAAAAAGATATTAATACAAATTAGCATAAGTTGTACTCAAGCTAAACCATATATAAAAATTTTATAAAAAATGATATTTTCATCATAAATCAAACTTTGAAAATAAATATTAAAAACTTAAATTTTTGTTTTGTGTTAAATGTATCATCCTTTAATTTTTGGGATAAAAGATAAAGTAGCAACCTAATTAAGGATCTTTTCGGGTGAAAGTTAAAGCTAATAGTTACGCATTGACCAAAAGAAATTCACTTATTATTATAGCTGGGGCTCAGTGGTATCAATTAATTTAGTCAATTAGTGCCATGAGATAAATAATAAAATATTAATAGCAGATGCTGAAAGCTAAGTGATGGTTATATCTGCAAAAAAAATGGTATTCACTTGAAAATAATTTATGAAAGATAATTTATATCTTGCAGTATTGAGAGATAATAGGCATTGGATAGATGAAGTTAAAAAGTTGAATTTTTTAATATTTATGTAAATTATGCTGTATCTGTGTATATTAAAATTTTATTTTGTTGTATCTATTATAATTAATATGAGACATATATAACCACATTTTAAGATGGAAAAAATTTAAGAAATGATGTAAAAAATTAAATTATTTTTTAGATAATAAAAGATCAAATTCTATTATCATCAAATTTCATTAAAAAAAAAGTTACCAATAAACATATATAAATTGTAGAATACCAGAAACTAAGACTAAGATAGTTAAACATAAAACAAATATAAAACTTTGTGAAATAGTAAATATAAAACTCCACAAAATAAGTAAATTTGCATTAAAGAAGTCGAGTTAAAATGATTCTAAATTTCTCATCTTTTTTATTTTTTCTTAAATTTACATCCTTTTATACAAAATAAGTAAATTTTCATTAAAGATGTCGAATTAAAAATTAATTATTTTGAATTTCTCATCTTTTTTTTATTTTTTATATTTCCAACTAGAACCTTTTCGATGATTTCCATACGTATCTTTATATTTTTCATCAATAATATCATTTTTAACATCCAATGTTTTCCTACATTGATATAGCCTATAATTCTTCTTTCTAAATCAGGCATTTGACGCATTATTGTGTTGTCACTTCGATAATAACTTTTAAGACAAAGATGTATAGAAATATGTACAAGGACAAGGAAGACTTGGAAGCTCAGGAGTAAAACAAACACTAATCGTCGTCGCTTACACACTCCCCTTCTGTTATTGCTGACTTGTAAATGGACTGTCCACTTGTAAAGACACAACTGGGAACATTTCAGGGGAGGCTTATAATGTAACATCTCACTACCATAGAATATATACCCGAACATCTAGAGGACATTTAAGTACAGATCTTATGATAATGGTATGTTAGAGCAAACATAGTCTCATAAATGGTATCATAAAGAATATACAATACTAACATTTCATTTCATTCATTGAAAAAAGTTTACACTGTATTCATTGAAACAAATATTTACAATCCTTATACAAACGTTTTAGATGACAAGAAACTACAAATTACAAACTATAACTCCTCTGATGTCAACTGATAGACCTTTGAGCTATAACTTAATCCAAAATGTTCTTATAGACAATCTTAGGAACTAGGTCTCTTGTCTCGTACCTTAAAAGCTATGTTGTAATTTTTGATGAGTTTTACGAACTCAATAACTGAACCATCATTGATGATCTCACTAAGGTCAAATACACAAATATCACACAATAAACCAACTTCACGAACATTCTTTCAGAATATGAATAACCCAATCAATCACATTATCTTGGAAAAATCATTTAATCATCACAATTTCAGAAAAAGATTTCATGATAATATATTTCATAATCATAAGTATACAAACACATATACATATGAGACTCCAGATTCGTTATTATTTATTGTGACTGAGCACCTTTCAGATACAGATACTGGCCCATTGGGCTTAGTCTGATATAGAAATCACAAAGCAAAACTCTACGCACAGAATTCTGAGCTTAAAGCTCTTTCAGATTGACTACTCTGATCACAACGCCTTTATCTGAACTTGCATTTTATGAAATGCATCAAATAATAGAATTTTCATGTATAGCATTCATTTATGATGCACAGACAGAATCTCATATTCATCATACCTAAGTTCGGCATTCAACTTTCATTGAGTATACAGATATCATTCAAAATTCAGATACAAACAGAACACTTCCAATACATTCCCAAATGTCAAACTCCTCGGACATAAGTATGAACGTACATAGGGAGATGAAATAAGTGAGGTTTCGGTGGTAGGTGAGAAGAAAGAAGAAGAGAAATGTGCTGAACGAAACTTACTCCTGTAAAAACTCACTAGCTAAGGTGTTAGGTGTCATGTAATTGAATAGCCATATGTCTTATGGCATGTTCAGCATTTATCAAGCACAGATGCTGCCAAATGTCTCCAACTAACTAGGTCACTTGTCCATTAATCAACTATGCCATTTATTATCAACTTACCAGCCCATGTGTCACACAATGATTGATCCATTTGTCAATTAATTACTTGTCCATTTGTCACTCATTTAACTATGCCACATGTTACTCAAGTATAGGCTAAATAATTTAAAATTTTCATGCATCAATTTATCCTACCACTTGGCATTTGTCCTAGTCTAAATGTACATTTTAATCTATCAATTTTCCAATCCATAACATGTAGTTCCAAAATTTTTAATTGAAATCCAATCATACCAAAATTCAAGATATATCAAAACACAATTCACATCATGATCACTTAACATTTTTCATACCCCAGAATAAGTCAATTGAGTGCATATGCTAACTTGTAATGTGCACAAATATCAATTCGTGTATGAATGCTAATGTTATACATGTATATGTAATATTTAATCTAGGGTTAAACTTTAAGCATATTCTAGGAAAATAGGATATTACATATAAATAAGCCTTCCTAGATGGTTTTAGAGGCATTTTAAAAAATTGTCAGCTTCTTCATTTTCAATCTCCAAAATTTAGAGAGTGTTTCTCATATTTTTTGAAATAGTTATTATTTCTCGTTATAAGATTAGAGAGAGGTTGTAACTTCTAAATTTTTCATAGTGAAATTTCTTCTTTTTGTCAGTGATTTTTACCTTAATTTATTTAGGAGTTTTTTAATGTAAAATATGTGTGTTGATTTTTTCATTATTATTCTTTCAATCCTATTTATGGTGGAAGAGGAAAATCAGTGCAAGAACAAAGAAGACAGGCAGGCAAGTTCACAACATATGGAGGCCTTGACGGTGATGTGAAGGAGATCAATAGAATGAGGTCAAACTGCAAACAAAAAAATGGTAATTCAAAATCAAGAAGTAAGAAGAATTTAAAATGCTATAATTGTGGCAAAAAAAGTTCACCTGAAGAAATATTGTTAGAATTTAAAGAAAAAATTCAATCCTCAAGGAAATATGGCAAGTTAATCCGATGATGGAGATGATCTATGTTGTGAAGCAACAACTACTAATGAAGGCAAGAAAAGATTTGCTTATGGCTTCTTGACTCAGGAGCTATATTCCACATGACCTCTCAAAGAGAATAGTTCCATCATTATGAACCTATCTCTGAAGGATCTGTGTACAGTTGTAATGATTAAGCCTTAAAGGTCGTTGGCATTGGAAATATCAAACTGTAGATTTATGATGGTACATTTCATACTATTCAAGATATGCGATATGTGGAGGGCCTAAAGAAGAACCTATTGTTTGTAGGATAACTAGATGATCTTGGGTGCAAGATCTTTGGTGAGAATGGGATCGTTAAAATAATAAAAGGAGTACTTGTACTTATAAAGGGGGGAAATATAGTTGTAAAGTTATACATGGTAAAGGGAGGGATTTTGCAAGAAGTTGAAGCATCAATTGTATCAAGTAATGCAAGTGAAAGATCAGTAACGATGTGGCATTAGAAACTTGGGCATATGTCTGAACAAGGAACGAAAATCCTTGCAGAGCATAATCTACTTCCTGGACTTACAAAAGTATCACTTCCTTTATGTGAACATTGTGTTATAAGCAAGCAGCATTAGTTAAAGTTCAACACATCAAATTCTAGAAGCAAATCAGAATTAGAATTGGCTCACTATGATGTATGGCAAGCACCAGTTCTGTCGCTAGTAGGAGCAAAGCATTTTATGTCCTTTTTGATGATTATTCTAAAAAATGTTAGGTATATCCAATCAAGAGGAAGGAAGATGTGCTTCCAGTCTTCAAAGTTTACAAAGTGTCAGTAGAACTTGAATTTGGAAAGAAAATCAAGTGTTTGAGGATAGATAATGGAGGAGGATATACAAACAATGAATTTGATCAATTCTGCAAGAAAGAAGGCATCAAAAGATAGTTCACAATGGTATACACTCCTAAACAGAATGGATTGGCAGAGAAGATGAACAGAACTCTGTTAAAGAGAACCCGAGCTATGTTGGCAACTACCTTTTGTTATGTGGTAAATCGGGTACCATCAATTGCAATTTAGTTAAAGACACCGATGAAGACGTGGACTGACAAGCCAATTGATTATTCAAACCTTCATATATTCGGAAGTCATGTGTATGTGATGTACAATCCCTAAGAAACTACGAAGTTGAATCCAAAATCCAAGAAATGTTTATTCTGGGGGTATGTTGATGGAGTGAAGGGGTATCGCTTATAAGATCCCACTGCTTATAAGTTTATCGTTAGTAGAAATGTGATATTTGTAGATGAGCTACAAAAGAAAGGAGAAGATGATAACACATCAAAGGAAGATTAATAGACTACTGTTGTTCAGGTGGAAAAGGAATCCTAAATGGATTCTTCAGAAGTAGTACTAAAGCATGAGGTACAAGAACCAATAGAGTTTGAAGCTCCAGAGACTCGTCGATCAAATCGCCCAAAAAGACAACCATATACCATATTGGCATTCAGACTATATTATTAAGGACAATGTTGCATATTGTCTTTTAATTGAGGATAAGGAGCCATCAACTCTCCAGGGGGCAATGAACAGTTCAGATGCATCTCAAAGGATGACAAAAATGCAAGAAGAAATTGAAAATCTTCATAAGAATAGGACTTGGGAACTTGTGCCATTATCACAATGAAGGAAGGTCATTGGCAACAAATAGGTCTATAATATCGAGCCAGGTGGAGTGGTATGATGCAAGATCAGTGGTAAAAGGATATGCTCAGAAGGAAGGGATTGATTTCAATAAAAATATTTTTCCCTGTAGTTTGACTCACTACAATCCAAGTAGTCTTGGCAATGTGTGTTACATTTGATTTACTTCTTGAATAGACGTCAAGATGCTGTACAAGAGATATGATTCCTTTCTCACGAGCCTTAGATACAAGAGACTCAATGCAAACCCTTGTGTACATTTCAAGAGCTTTGGTGAATGTGATTTCATTATCTTGCTATTGTATATAGATGACATGTTGGTCACAGGCCTCAACAAAGATCATCTCAAAGAGTTAAAGGCATAATTGGCTAAGGAATTTGCTATAAAGGACTTGGGACCAACAAACAAGATTTTAGGGATGCAAATTTACTGAGACAAAAGAAACATGAAGATTTGGCTTTCTCAAAAGAATTATCTGAAGAAGATCTAGTGATGCTTCAATATGCAAGATTGTAAACCAATTTCTACCCCACTTTTGATTAAATTTAAGTTATCTTCTAGCATGGGTCCTAGTAGTGAAGATGGGAGGATAAGATGTCTTGAGTACCGTAAGCATTAACAGTGAGAAGTTTAATAATTGTTAAGATTTATATAAGACCAGACATTGCACTTGCAGTGGGAGTAGTTAGTCGATATGTGGTGAATCCTAGTAGAGAGCATTGAAATTCTGTAAAGACGATCCTAAGATACATTAAAGGAACCTCAGATGTTGCATCATGTTATAGAGGATTAGACTTTATTGTCAGTGGATATGTTGATTCAGATTATACAAATCTACTACAAGTTATATGTTTAAACTTGCTAGCAGAACAGTAAATTGGGTTTCAAAACTGCAATCAATTATTACTACCTCAACAACAGAAGTAGAATATGTAGCAGCTACACAAGTAAAGAAGCATTATGGTTGAAAATGCTATTAGAGGAGCTCGGGCACAAGTAAAAGAAGATTTCTTTATTTTGTGACAGTCAGAGTGTCTTTCATATTGAGAGAAATCTAGCATTTCATTCAAAGACCAAACACATACAAGTACAATATCACTTCATTCGTGAAAAAGTCAAAGGAGTTGTAGATATGCAGAATATTTATACCATAGATAACTTAGTAGATTTCATGACGAAGGCAATCAATATTGACAAATTTATTTTGTATTGATCCTCTTGTAGCCTGATAGGACATAAGCAACAAGAAAATGGCAAAGAAGGAAGAATGGTGTGAAGATCCGATTGACTTTCAATCAAATTTTTAAGTGGGAGATTGTTGCTACCGACCTATCTAGTTGCAAGTTTAAGGAAGCCCAACTATGGACAATCTCTCCATAGCTGGGAACACGTTTGGGGAGGCTTATAAATAACCCTTCCCAGACGGTTTTACAAGCATTCCAAAAAATTGTTAGCTTCTTCATTTTTAATCCCCAAAATTTAGAAAGTGTTTCTATTATTTCTTGAGAGATTAGTGTTTCTCGTTCTAAGATTAGAAAGAGGTCATAACTCATAAATTTTTTAATAGTGAAATTTCTTCTTTTTGTCTGTGATTTTTACCCTAATTTTTTTTTAGGTTTTTCACATAAAATGTGTTAATTTCTTTGTTATTATTCTTTCAATTATATTTAGCTGCGCACTTGCGGATCAATTTTTGACAGCTCTACAGTACGATCGTTTCCTTTTCACCTAATACCCATCTCTGGTTCTCCTTTTTGAACCTTTATTAAGTCTCTACCAATTTGTTCCCTATGCTAGTTTTGTTGCCTTTTTTGGTCTTTATTTGGGGGTTTTCAAAAACCCTAGTTTTAGTCGATCCTTAAGGTTCAATTCGATGCAAGTTGTGACCTTGGATGTTCTTTTGGTTGTGCCTTTGCTTTTGGCTCGAATCTTTAACCTAAGTTGAAGTGGGTTTGGAAGTTGATGATTTGGGGGTGATAATGCGATGTTCGTGTTTAGCTGCTTCTGCTTTGTGTATGGGTTGATGAGTTGTGTTACGGGTAAGACTCATTACCTGCCCTTTGTTGCTGATGCTGCTAGTAGGAAAATGTAAGGCCTGTCATACTCTACTCTCAAGGTATTTGAAGTAAGTTCACGAGAGGATAGAAATGGAGATGGCCTAGCTTAGCTTATCTGGGATTGTTTCACTGGTGTTTCGAGAATTGAAATGTACCTTTTTTTTACTTGCAACTAATTGAGTCATTCGTCACTGTTTCTTCTCCATGGTATATTTCTTTAGATTGTTAAAAGTTACTATGTTTTCAAGACCCGTACAATAACATTCTCATAGAAGATTTTATTTCCTCAAAGAGTAACATTTATTAATTTTACTGTGCCTTTTCTGTGCTAATTTTACTTGAAGATCACTTATCTGGGTAAGAAGTTTTAGATTTCAGGTGGGTTTTCAAGAAATGGTAGTCAACTCCACCAGAAGCAAAGAGGTCATTATAATGGTTTCCCATAAACACATGAAAGGACTCTCATCTCACATCATTACCAACAATAGTTCTTACTTCTTATATCTTTAGGATTAGTCAACTTGGGGCAAGAAAACAGATAGTGTGACATCTCAACTTTGATTTACTCTTTTTTTTAGGTTGTCAAAGAGATATAAAGCAAAACATCAATTAAATAGTAGCAAATACTGAGGTAACGTCAAAATATCATAACAAAGAACAAGCATACAAGTTATCTCGCCCATAATCTTGATAGGTAAGAATGACAATCCAAAATAATGGAGTAACAACTATCGATGACCATCTCGATAAAGTAGAACCATGCTTTTCTCCAGTATGGGTTTATACACAAAACTCCAACTATTCCTGCTAAGATAATAACAAAAGTCACAGAAAAACTGACGTAGAAAACCTCCGTATCAATAACACCATCGTCAAGTTCATCATCATCTGAACTCTCTTTAGTCACTGAAGATGGTGTTGTAGTTTCCTCGTTTCTGCAACTCTTAGGAAGTGGCAACCCACAAAGAACAGGATTTCCTAAATAGCTTGTCTCATCGAAAGTTGCAAATTGAGCAACTCTGTTGGGTGTTTCACCAGAAAGATTATTGTAAGACACATTAAAAACTTCTAAGAAATTTAGTTCCGTAAGAAGGAAAGGTATGGGCCCATTCAGGTTGTTGAAAGAAAGATCTAGAGTTTCAATTTCTGTCATGTTTGAAAATGACAAGGGAATAGATCCTGTTAAATTGTTATAAGATAAGTTCAAAAGTTTGATGTTTTGAATGTTTCCAAATTCAAAAGGAATTGGACCAGTCAAGTTATTGCAAGAGAAATCCAATCCAATGAATCCCGTAAACCATATTTTATCTATTTTATATTCAAAAATTTTTCCCTTTGTTACAAACTCAAAAACTTCTTTCACTCTTGAATTAAAAAAACCTTTAAAATAATTTTCATCTTTTTTATAATTGTATGAATAATTAGTAGAAAATGAAGAGAGTTTATTATGCGAAAGATCCACCAAATTTAATGATTTTGTCATCATCCACAAATTAATGGGAATCTCTCCTACAAAATTATTATAATTTAATAGAAGAAATTTCAATTTAAATAATTTGCCAACCCATTTAGGAATGATACCCATTAAATAATTATGACTGAGATCTAGAGCCACCAAATTATGAAGGTTAGAAATTGAATGAGGAAAAAGGTTCTTTGAATTTATTTTCAGACAATTGAATGATTTGCAGCCGTGGAGCTCGCAATATTGCAGATAAGCTTCCAGAAAACTTGTTCTCCGAAAGATCAAGTACTAAAAGGGAATCCTTTATTCCAATCCACTTTGGAACTTTGCCAGATAGTTGATTATCACGCATGATCATTGCCACCAAGAAAGAGCAATTAGACAAGCTATTCGGAATAGTTCCAGTAAACCCATTTTCTGATAGGATTAACCACTCTAACATTGGAAAATTTGTACCGATTTTAATTGGAATGCGACCATAAAGTTGATTGGTGGAGATATCCAATCTCTTTAAAGTTGCATTAGGGGTTTGTGCTGGCAAAACTATAGATCCTGAAAGAGAACAATTTGAGAGACGAAGCCTTTCCAATTTTGTATTGTTTTCTAATATCCAACTTGGAAAGCCCGATTCTATCATTGGAATGCCAGAAATGTCAAGATATTGTAAATCATGTTGATAGTACAGAAACTCAGGAAATGATCCTCCTCTAAAAGTGGATTTTAAAGAAAGCCTCTCTAGTTGAAACTTAGGTGTCAAACTATGATTGACCATCACTGTTTCTGCAAAGATTTCATTCTCATCACCTTCAAAAATCTTGAGTTTGGAGTGGTTAAGAAATGGAGAGAGTGAACTTGGGAACTTAAACTGATTAAAAGACAGTGATAGGGATGAGATAGACGTGAGACCTATCAATGGAGCCTGGAGAACGTTTCCACTTAAGTAATTGTGTGAGAGATCCAATTCTTGTAGAAGTGTTAAGTTCATCAAACATTGAGGTAAGGCACCACTCAAACTATTGTTATAAAGATTGAGATTCCGAAGATTTTTCAACTCGCATAAACCTAAATATATTATATAAAGAAGAAAATTAGGGAGATAGAGATTAGGGAGATAGTTCAAATTATGTTATTAAGACTAACTCACCTTCGGTACCACGAATGTTGCCAGTGAGTTGACAAGAGTCCATTGATAAAGTCTCAAGTGAAGTCATATTTGCAATGGACTCTAAGAAACTGTTGATATCTCCCAACACGCCGAGTATCAAATCTAATGTTTTTAAATTCTTGAAATTAGATAAGTCTGCATAACACAGGGAAAAAAAAGATTTTATGTATAATTTTGTATATAAATAGAATGGTTTTATCATAAAGAAATTTTTTATATAATTTTAAAATACATATATAGACTTTCATAAGTACAATAAAAAAGATAATTAGAACTTTAAGATTTTAATTATTTTAAAGATACTTTCTTTACTTACCTTTTGACAATGGTTCTGGTGTAAAATTATTTGCGAGTAGATGAAGCGAATTAAGATTTGGGAATGCCCTTAATGATTGTAACTGAAACTTGCTACCAAAATTGCCGATCCAAAGTATGCTGATATTACTTAGACCTTCAATATCTACAAAAAGCAATTTACTGATAATCATAAGTAAATTGAAATGATAAGTAGAAATATGACTCTTCTTGAGATTTGTCTTCTTCATAAGTAATCGTCTGCTATTCTTGTCAATTTAACCATCTTACATAACCGATATTCTAATATATATATATATATATATATACATATAAAGAGGATGTCTCTTTGTAGTTTTACCAAATAGGATTCGTATAATATCATATAGAAAAGTCAAATGAGATAAAAGTTCATATGAACTATATAAAAATTGTTAAGGTAGTAGATAATTTTTTCTACTTATTTATTAAATCTTTTTTTAAAATCTTTAGATAGTTTGCTTACCTTTCATTTTAATAATCTTTTCATATTTATTTATTATATTTTTGTTTTAAATTTGTACTCTTCCTTGAGTCTATACTGAAGTAGATGTGAATTGAGTGTAACTTTCATATGGAAAAAAAAAATTCTGACAATCAAACAGTAAATATCTTAATCTTTTCATGTTATGATATACAGAATTCAGTATACCTTTAGATACAACAAACTTATCAACATTATTCAGGCTAATGTCTAGCTCCTCCAAATTGGATAAGGCAACCAAATCTTGTGAGCAACCAGAAAAATAAAACAAAAAAAAAATTGGTTAGATGCTAATACAAACTAGAAACCAAGTCTAACGTACATAACTTCTTTAAAGAATTATGTCATCAAAGAAAACAATCACTAACCTTTCATGTTGATTGACCCTTTTTGCTCAGTATAAACGATTTTTAAAATTTTGAGAGATTGAAGTCCACGGAGCAAAGGTAAGATGCTAATGTTCAAGTCATTATAACTCAAAGACAGGAGCTCTAATTTGCTCAACTTCTGCAATTCTTCAAAACCTACAGAATTCACATGTTTCCAACTTAATCAAAACAGATTAATTAGCAATATCAAAACATACAGCAAAATCATGTGTGATTTGATAAGAAAGTTGATATGATTAAAAACCTTCATTCTCTACGCAGCAAACAATGTTGTTCTGTCGTAAACTAAGCTTTCGAAGTTCTTGAAATGGAAGAAACACAGAGGCATTGAAGTACCAATTATCCACAGAATCTCCATCTCTAAAATAGTCAAGCATGAGCTCGTCGACTCGGCCTGTTTTGGTGTCGCATCCAACACCAACCCACTCACAGCAGTCAACCTCTTTCCTCCATGAAAACATTCCTTCTTCGGTATAGCCACCATATGGTACATTGAACGAATCTTTGAGTTGCAGCAAAGCAACTCTGTCTTCCTCCAAACAAGCTTCACAGCTCCACCCTTGTAACAATAATAACAATAGTTTCACCATTATTACTGTTGAACGCAGTTGAGAGTTTATCCCTGCCATTTCTACAGTTCTATAGATGAATTCTAGGGTAGTTTTGTATCGCATAAATGATGAAGTAGGATAAGCCTTTTATAAGAGGCTCTCATCGATTGGGTGCCTCATGTTTATGGCGGTGGTCCCATATGGCCAAAATTTCATGAGTCAAAATCATTCATTGACTGTGTTGATCACTTTGGCAATAAGTCGTTGGCCAAACGCGCATAGAGAAATGGACTTATTGGACAAGGAAAGAATTAATTGCTAAAAGAAGACTTGGAAATTTGGGAAAGAAAATAAACAATTGTTATACTGTGTGACCTCTCCAATAAATAGTTACAAGAGTAACAGACGATATATGTTTAATAAAGAATTAATTATTAAAATAATCTCAAATTTTATACAATGTTATAATTATAATTAATATTTAAAAATAATAAAACACTCAATTTTTTATGTTTTACAAAAATATCTTGATATTCGTCTCCTCTTAATAAATGGCAAATCTTATCAGATACCTTTTGGTGGTGAGGCGCGGAGGCGGAGGCGGAGGCGGTGATGGAGGGAAAGAACTTGTGACATTATCCTTAACATACGGAGGTGGTGATTTTTGACCCAGGAAAGAATATAGTTCAAACCTGAAGTTACAGCTTGGAGTCAACACTCTTCCTCCTCTCTTCCCCCTACAACAATTAGGCAACTGCTCCATAATAATATTAATCAATGTTCTGAAATTCGGACCGGTCATCGAATCGGTGGCCTTACTAGTCACCGGTGTGACGTAATAATTATGCAATAATTATATTTAATTATATATAATATTAAAAATATTTAAAAAATTCAAAAAATAAAAAAAATAAAAAAATAATTATTGAACCGGTCGGACCGGACCGGACCACCGACCGGTCACCGGTCGGACCTGCCGGTTCGATCCGGGTTTTAAAACTATGTCATTAAGCATATGTCCTCTGCAAACTTTTGTTAAAGTGCAGCATTAATCAAATGTACTCTGCGTGACTTTCGGTCCGATCCGGGTTTTAAAACTATATCATTAAGCATATGTCCTCTGCAAACTTTTGTTAAAGTGCAGCATTAATCAAATGTACTCTGCGTGACTTTCAAGGAAGGTCTTACCTTGCCCGTTACTTTTTCTTCAAATACTTTGCGTAACTTTGAAGGAAGATCTTACTTTTTGTTCTTCTGCTAAGTCTGCTTTTTCTCAAAATTCATAGCGTTACTTTTTATACAGTGAGATTCAGCTTGACAGACAGTAGAAAAATGCGACTGTATGATATTTTGAAATAGTGTATTAGAAGCCTGCGGTGTGCAAAGAATGAATGAAATATGCCAAATATTAGGGGGCGTTTGGTTTGAGCACAGGGTTGGGTATAGATATGGGTATAATAGTAGAAGGGAATGAGAATGGGTATGAAAAATAAAAAATGATATTTGGTATAATATGTATTGATAAGCAGCTGTAATTTTATACTATTAATAATACAATAACATTATATAAATTAATTAAAGGATTAATTTTATTTTAATCTTTTATATAATGTTTATGAATAAATATCAATAATATATATTATATTTTTATTAGATTGAATAAATAATAAATCTATTAAATTTAATTTCAAATAAAATATAATCGACTCAGTTTAAATTTATTTTTTTTAAAGACATCTTATACATGGTCCCATGAAGCAGACGCTTCACGAACCCAAGCGTCATGGCATCCATAACGAACATGTGAACATCGCTCCTGCCTACCGCCCTCCCCACTTAACTGCCATTTTTGTAAATAGCCATTCAACACAACCTAAGAGATGCGCGACTATACACGTATTTATATATGTACGTGCGTAAGGATGCATTTAACCAACTAGACTCCAAAGGCATGGGATTAGAATGCATTTTAACCAACATGACTCTATTAAGGCGCTGGTCAATGGCCTTCTCCAGAAGGAGAATAACCGACAGAATGAAACATGATCCTGCAAAGCAAAACATTCATTCATTCTAAACCAAACGAAAGTTAGAAAATCCAACAGACAGCATAAAAGAATAAAATAAGTATTTCCCGAGGAATAAAAGCCAATTATAAAAAATTCAATCTAACTTAAAAGAGCGTGTCGATTCTCTCTTTGGCTCTACATGAAATGTACAAGAATGTCAAACAAACACCACACAATTAGACACCATAACAGGAAATATATATATATTGAACTACTACAAAAGGAAAGGCAGAAAATGTTAACAATCAAAAAGGAATTAAAAAAATAAAAAAAGAAAAAGAAAGTTGCAAACAATCATGCTTTCACATGCTACCAGCTCTTTCAGGATTGGGTTTTTCAGGTTTGAGTTTGGCAAAGTCAACCAAGTCTCCAAATAACTTGTCTTCTGGCTTGGAAGGTTTACTGGATGGCACAAGCGATGCCGTGGAAACATTGTAGGACGTATTTCTCAAGCTATTATCATCTCTAATGGATAGACCACGCATATGCTGTTCAAGGTACCGTCTTCCTTGTTGCTGACCATATCCATATCCTGCCATTTGGTCACCATACATCTGTTGAGGATATGCATAAGCCATCTGTCCACCTTGCATTCCATGAGGTAACATACCCATATATTGCCCTCCCTGCATTCCTTGTGATTGCAAACCTACAAATTGATTAGCTTGTGCAGCCGGATTGTTAAATGCTGGCAACTGGCTTGTCGTGATTGGTTGGATATACATTCCAACAACATGGTTGTTCCCCATAGGTCCCTGCGGATGCATACCACTTGGCACTGGTTGTGAGTGTGTGACAACTACCTGAGTAAACTGCATTGGTTGGGAATATTGAGGGCTTGCAACTGGGCTACTGTCTGCTGGCTGAGCTTCCCACGGAGGTGGAGGTAGTGACCCACTGCTTTGAGCTCCTATTCAACATACACAAACAACAGCTCAATCAGTTCCTACAATTCTATTCCTTCTCTGTCAACATCTAAGAGAACATCAAAAACTGAATTGGACATATGCATACCATAAACTGGCGAAGCTGGCTGTTGAGGATGGGTAAGATGTCCATTCCAGGCAGGAGCAGTAGCTTGCATGTATACTGGCTGTTCATATCGAGGAGACCCCATATTTGGGCCATTTCCATTCAGGTGAATACCACCTTCTGGGGATTGAAAACTCTGCTGATGTTGGAGTTGTGGTGACAAAGAATTAGTTTGTCCAGAAAGATGGGTAGGCTGTTCATTGGCAGCATTTACGGGGCCGTTCCCACCAGAAAACATGTCAAAAAGAACAAGTGCATTCTGCTGAGATGGAGGAGTGGTTGGCTGTGGTTCTGCCACAGGAACCAGCGCCAATGAATTGTCAGCCTTCGGAGAGTTATAATCGTCACCACTCAACAGGTCAATTTTGCGATTGGTAGATGCTGGAGTATTTGGACTTGGACCAGGAGGTGCAGGGAGCAGTAACTGGTTGAATGGTTGAGCTCCTGCACCAGAACCTGAAGTAGATCTGCACAAAAATCCTCGTCACCTATATATCACAAGACAAAAGCTGTCTTTTTTCTACAATGAACTTGAATTCACAATTCAACTATGAGCCACGGATTGTTGTGACAGAATTTAGACCTTTAGCACAAATCCATCATCTTGACATCACTGCTATGAGCAATAAACAAAGCCCTATTCCATATATTATTTTGATGTCATGGTTTCTGATCTGAAATAATCACCTGTATCACCCCTAAGGCAACTCTTCAACCAAACATACAACATAATATTCCTAACCACAGGGTCACTATGAAAGTGAAACACGTTAAAGATCCATAACCAATTTCAAATAAACATTGACTTGGAAAATAAAATTAAGAGTCTTGATCCTACTCAGAAGTACCACAATTAAATGGTTACATACATAGGAGTGGATAAGTCTGCCAAGAAGCCAAAAAATGACTAGCAGCCCATAAAAATGCCTTAACGCAAATTCCCAACGGCTAATAACAGTAACTGATTATTCCATCCATCTTAACCAAAAGATGATGTTATGTTCTCTCCCTCATTTTCTTGGATCCATATGTGCAACTTATAAATGTTATTTCTCAATTCCCATCAACACAATAATCACCATCTTTTAAGCATACATGATGCAGCACATGTCAACCAGTGAACAAAATTTACATACCCTCCAACTTGTTTGTTATTATCACCAGTATCAACCAGAGGAGCATCAACATCAAGAAGTGCTCCACTAGATTCAGGTTTTGGCTTCCCAGCTGCAGCAGAAGTTCCTGAAGCTATGGCTTCATGCTTGGCTAGTACACGCTGCAAGTCATCATTCAAAGCTAATCCTTGACATAGCAGAGATTCATCCCTGAACCATATAGAAAAGGGTGGGAAAAAAAAAGGCAAATTTTAAGTTGCATATGAAATATACAAGAACTAGATCATCATTCCATTTCACAAATACTTCATAACTTAGCTTCACATTATGCAACTAACTAGTCTTATCAACATGCCCAATCATTACCCTTTTTGCAGGCATTATCTATGATAGTATCATGGGGCAAGCAAAAAGTCATGGCTAAGGCAAGCATAAAGCCAAAGTTGTGAAAAGATACGTGTTAACAACTGAAACATTTAATGATCTCCACCTAAAAGTAAATAAAGCCATCACCCTTACAAAATTGATCACCAGAATTAATCCACCTCAATTAGCTTTTCATATGGTAGCAATCCATTGCAAGCCCATCAAAATGGTAATACAGCAACACAACAGTAAAATCCCCAGACCCAGAACAGACCTTCTTCAAAACAGATATTCTTAGAAGTATAGGCAATAAACTTAACACACTAAGTACAAATTGCAAACAGAGTTAAGACCCTAGTAGAAGCATATAGAAACAGTAGAAAATTGAATAAACCAAATAGAATATTTTAAGCATCAGAAGCACAAACATACAAGCCTTCACACCACATAAATGAGCAGATAGATGAAGACAAAATAGAATGCATCTGAAATCAAATACAAGAACAGTTAAAAAGGTGGAAAGATAACAGCTTTCAAAGGTATAATATTCTGAAAAAAGGGTGGGCGAAAATTAGAACTCACGAAGTTGAATTAACAAGATGTACCACTCGTTGCTTATATGTGCGACACTGGTCAACAAGATCAACTATAACCTCCTGCCTCAGCCCCTACAAATTTTGAGTAAAGAATTACCCAATGCAATAGCAGAAAATGATAAGGACAAGAAAGTTAACATCAGCATTGTCCTGATAGCAAAAGAAAACTCACCATGAAAGAATGTTGTAAGAACAGAGAACATAATATATTCTGATCATAAACTCTTATATGCAACAAAAAACTGATTAGAAGTGATATACCTCTTTATTTACTGGATCTAAAGCATTTAGCATCTCAGCAAGGACGTCCATGATGCCCCGTGCATTCTGAATTTCCGTCATGCTAAAGAAGAAAGTTTTGAATTAAAACAAGATACGGTAAATGTTCACTATTGTCACAGGCAAAGGAGGGTGCTTGAAGAGTTGAAGTATGTAAAGTGACAATCATGAATACAAGAGAATGAACAATTTAGTTTCTTCTGGAATGTGACATGGTACTACTCAAGCTTATTACAATCACTGTACAGTACTTGGATAGGACGTACAAAAATTAGACGTATATTTAAATAAGAAGATTCAGTTCATTCAAGTACCACACGTACCTCAAGGTTGGAAACTCAGACTCTGCAGAAGACTCTGTTGCCTCTTGCCTGTAGTCATTATTTCGCAGATTTTGTGGATAAGAAGTAAGAGGTTGTGTTTGTGGAGGTGTGAATACAGGTGCAGAACTATCAGATCTCTGAGGAAATACTGCCCCGGCCCGCTGAAATAGCCAGTAATGTTACTCAAACTAAGATAAATGGCAGTATTAAGTTCATAAGGGCTACTTCTCTAACAAGATATAGGAACTCATTAACAGTTCATAGTGAGTTGACCAAAAAATGGCATGGTTTAGAAAGGCTAGGGAGGACTCCAAAGAACTGTAGAAGATTCATACCAACAATTCTTGGTATGCAGCATAATACTGTGGATATCTAGCCCTTGGACCACCAAAAGCTTCTTGCCAAGTATCTATCAGGGTCAATATCTTTTCTTTGACATGCAAGTCCGGCTACAGTTAAGCATTATAAAGACTGAATAAATTTTATGAACAAAATGAAGTTGGAAGTCAGACAGAATCTTACTTCACAGGAACATTCCTCACCTTTTTCTTCACTATTTTAATCATATCATGCAGAAGATCCTTTTCTGCCACATGCATATGAACTATGTCCCCACAATTCTTGATGATAGTCTCCAGCAGCTAGAAGACAGTGTTCATGTCAAAAACAAACTAAATCATACGAAGGAAAAAATAATTAAAAATGATGAGATATGCAACACAGTTGCAAGCAAACTGTTCACTTTCTACACTTTATCAGTTCGATAAACTCTCTGGAGAAAAGTTTATGCCCCGACGCTTAGTTCACTTCATAAATAGGTGCTGAAGCACAATTTCAATAAACAAACAAAAATTAAGTGGAACCAATCCCAAACCACCACAACAGAATACAGCCAGACTTCTGAATTTTGCACATAAGATGTATGTATACAAAACCCCGCAAATACTAAGTCGACTTAACAAATTTATCATATCTTTAAGCATATCACAATGATAGGTCTTTGCTCACCAATCAAATTAGCTATGAGAATTAAAATCATGGCTTATATGAATCGTGCTAATACATGTATTAGGAAAAAGATTCACTATACAAATAATTCTAGGATTAAGTATGAAAAATTAAAAGCTATCCATAAAATATATCATGAGATATAAAAATCACGTAATAATAACAAAATTATTAAGTAAGTTTTGAGAAATATAATGCTACATCAACAATAAACATAGTAATTAAAAGAGAGAAAAAGATTGTGAAGGTTACTGTTAGAGCAAGAAGTTGAACTTTTGAGTTTTTACTTCCCAGGCGCTTCTTTATTCCTTTAACAACATCTTTTGCTTGCCTGATAACCAAAGTTGAACAATGATTTCAGAACTGAAAAAAGTCAACAAATACTAGCATTTTATAAGTCTGTATCCATGAAGATGTGCAGAATTACCAACGCATTGATTTCAAATTCTATGCAAAATAAAACAATACAATTACAGATTAATAGAGTTAATCAAAAGCTCTTCCACTAATCTCAGGATCCCAATTTCCCACATTAACATTCTTAACATATAATCAACAACTCCTGCACTAAGTTCAGTACCCCAATTTCCCACATAATATTCATAATATAGCGGTTCAAATTTCCAATTTAAATCCTGGAAGTTTAATTTATGAGCAGGTAAATTGTAAAAGTCATATTCTCTTGGGCTCATTGCTGATCAAATTAAAAACGCGTAGGCATACGCGGAGAAGGTCCCCAACATTGTAACTTCATTATAAACATTGAAGGTAAAATTAATCTAAAGCAGCACATTCATAAACCCAGAAACCAAACAACAAAAAGACTTTGTCCAACGGAACATCAAATTTTACCCAGCCGGGCAAAAATCAACCGTTTGATAAAGTAAAATTCATATGAAGGCAGGAAATGAATAAATCACAACATTTAAAAAAACAAAAGGAAAGGGAAAAAGGAAGAGAATTAAGAATGAAGTGGTGGCGCGTACCCAGGATCATGATTGCATATGTCGCAGATCTCGATGTTCATGGCCCAATCAGGCCCGATCAGCATGTCGCTCGTGGCACGTTCCACCATAGAATTCACCATCTCTCCACTTCTCAATCAATCAAACCTTGCCCGGCGAGATCTTCCGCTAGTTCCGGCAGTTCCAGGTGGAACAAAGAGAGTATCCGCCAAATCAATTAGTTGGTCCTTTTTGCTCTCGATCAACACTTCTTAATCCGCAAGGTCTGTATCTCTCTCCCAAAAGTTCCTCTCCTATCTTCTCTTGTGTTCGTTACATAACATTTCAATTTGGTTTCTTTACTTTTTCCGTCGAGAAAAAAGGGAATTTGTTTTTTCTGTTTTTAGGTCTAGATTACTTATGGGAGGTCGGATTAGGAAAGAACAGACCAATCATACGATGACACGAACGCAATATGTGGTGTTCTCAGCCCTCTCTACCCCACCCTCTTGCTTCCGCTGTGTTAGCTTCGATACCGTTGTTTGACCGACCGACCGACCTTTTTTCTATCCAATGGCCATTGGTGTCACTGTCATCAGAATCGCTGACCTCGCAAAATTAAAACTTCAAAATCGAATTTGGCAAGAAAACGTTCTACGCCCAAGCAGGTGGTCTAATCTTTAATCTTATTGTGCGCTATAAGGCTTTCGTGAATTGCACCAATTTACCTTAGTGCAGCGTCTATCAGTATAAGCTGACACCTATTTTAAATTGTGTAAGAAAATCCTTAACAAAATTTGCCTAATTTTACATTCATGTCAATTTGGAAGCAACTACTATATATATATACATATAAGTGTATGGATAATTCCATTTTTTTAAGCATAATTCATATTGTTTTGTTAATTTTTTTTCATAACTTAGTATTTATCTATTGTTTTTCTGTTCATTTTGTAGGAATTTGGTTGCGTGATTTCTCACGAAGAAAAGAGCAAATATTTTCTTAGAAACTTAATATTAAAGAATGCATAGAGGGATGCCAACTTAGTCAACTCGCCTCTTAAAGCTTCTTTAACCTATTCAAATGAGCCCTAATAGGGATATAAATAGAGAGGTAAGTTGGATAAGCAAAGTAAGAGGTCAAATTAGAAGAGAAAAAAAAAAGTAAATTAGGATAGTTATTCATTGAGAGTTAGGATATCTTACATTTCTAGATACAAAAATAATAATTAGAGAGCTTTAATTTCGAAATGTTATATAACGTTGGAAAGGTTTCAAGAGAGGTTCATTTGGTCTACATTTTGTTGAATTCTAACGCCAAACGTGCCCACACTTATTGGAAGAAAATCAGTGTCACATAAAACTCATTGTGGACACTTAATTTTGTTTAATATTTTTATTTTTGTTTACCTTTTTAAAAAATTAAGAAAAATGAAAAATCATGTTTTAATATTCATGTTAAAAATATGAATTTGATTTTTTATGAGCTTGTTTAATTATATTATAATTATTTTTTGTTAAAAATTTGAGTTTCAAAAGTTTTAAGGACCAATTGGTGAATAGAAAATAAAATTTGGGGTTGAAACAAAAAACAAAGGTTCAAAGAAATAGATTGAAAAAAAGAAATTTATGGCTAAATTGCAAATAAGAAAATAATGTAACAAGTATGTGTGTGGCACATGTATAATTGATCGCGGTTTTCCGATATGTGTAGTTTTAATATTTTAATTTCGATATTCTGCAAGCGTAGGGGTCGTTCGCGTAATATTTAAGGTGTCGATCTCACGAGGAGGGTTAATCTAATCCTAAAATTTAAGGCCAAAACTAATTGTAGAAATTCAAATTTAACTAAACTAAAACAATGATGCAATTCAATCAATTCGTTCAATCAAACAACTCAATTCAATAATTAATCACGAAATATTAACAAATCAGTAAATTACAACACATACATAATGAATCAACTTAAGGAACTACCAATTAAGAGAAAGGGAAATTTTTATTTATCTTCAACACTAATCTAATTAATTATGAATTATCATATTATTGGTCCTGAACGATCCTAGAGTTGATTACTCTCTCTTGAGTTATAAGCAATAGCCCTAAATTATAAACCTTAATCAGATTATGGAAAATTTCAATTTCTCAATTCACAATTTATCCAACCCCTAATTTGATCTGAAGTTTTCCAATAGACTCCTGAGAACTTATGTGAGATCTCTCTTCACACAAATTACCGATATGATTGATTTCTCGTTCTTATTAAACCAGCTAACTCTCGTTAGCCCAATTTAATTATTTTTAATTTGATTCATCCTCTCAGTCTATCATCGAATTATGCAAGTATAGAAATCAATCACAATAAATCCAAATAACATAAACAATAAGATTTTTATTGAATCAAAGATAAAAATAACTTGAAGATGAGTTTAGACATTCCTCAATATTCATAAAATCCTATCTCAATAGCTATCCTAATTCTATACATAAATAAAATTGAAATGCACTAGAAACCAAATCTGAACGGATGACGGAGGTAGCAATATTGGGAAACCTCTTATTTCGGGAAGTACTTCATGTCGACTTCTTCTCCACGTCTCTCTTCTTTCATCCTTTTTTGCAATCTCTCGATGAACTCTTTCTAAAGTTTCTTGATGGTGGCTGATGCAAGAAGCTCGCTTATCTCTTTTATCTCATTCTTTATATACTTGATATGTTCTAGGCAGCCCTAAGATTTTTCTAGGGTCAAAAGGTTCGAAAAATCTCTCAAAACTCAACTTTTATGTATGTCTACGTGTCTGTCCGACACAGGTCATGATCATGGGCAACTTGTAAGCTTTATGTCATGATCGTGTCAGGCAAGCCATGATCATGGGTCAAGTCTTATGCTTCCATCACGATCGTGGTGATTTTGTCACGATTATGGCCTGCCTCCCTTGCTTCTGTCACGATCGTGCGATAATCATGGGTTGTTGTTTCAATCCAAGTCTCTCTGAAACTTCTCCGTTCTTCGCTATTGACCCTAAAATATTAACAAACACATTAAGTTACCTTAAAGACATAATAATTAAGCTCAAATGCTTGTACTAACCTATAAAAACACCTAAACACAAATAATTCATAAACTAGCACAATTATACCAAAAACACATACTAAATAATCGAATAAAAAGATAAATACATATCAAACTATACCCTAAAACACAATAAATTTCAAACTTATCAACATCCCCATACTTGAACGTTTGCTTGTCCTCAAGCAAATAAAACAATAAACACACAGAAATTCATACAGTACACAATGCAGTAATGAGACAATAGTTTCAACTTCATGAAATGAATTTAATTTAAAACACAATCATTCAAGTCTTTTAAAATCATTAACATGCAAAATTCGTGTCTTAGGGTTCTGAACTAAATATACATATTAATTCATATTCAAGTGTTAAATTGTTTACCCTTCTCAATTACACAAGCTCATTAATAATTCTTTAGTCGTTCAACTATGTAACTAATCATAAGTACGTTTTCATGAAAAGTCAAACTATTACAAGTTCAGTAAGTTTTATTCGAAAACACATT
>JAOTIZ010000201.1:31474148-31487152 GCA_027123425.1 Erythroxylum panamense | reverse complement strand
ATACAAAATTTAAAAAGTTTAATTAGTATTGAACTATCGTAAAATCGGCTAAACATTAAATAAAATTAAAATAATTTAAAATATAATTAAAAAATATTGATTAAGGATAAAAGAGGAATACAAAATTTTTGGAGACAAAAGATTCACTCATTAACCAAAAACGACAACGTTATATTCAAATAAATCAATCTCCTGTAAACGGCAACGTTCCGGTATACAAATTAAACTTATCGTTTGAAACCAAAGTGAGAAAACAAAATCCCAATCTCCACAATCCTCCTTCGAACTTTTCCAAATTAGGGTTAAAGTATCTACCATCTCCACCCTCTTGAGGCGTCATGAATGAGCTTGGAGACAGATGTCCAAGCGATTAAGTTTCTACCTAACCATTGTACCATGAACACTACAACCTATCCTTTGGCAATTAAAAGGTAAGACAAACCATTCATAAACCTTTGTTTCTCTTCTTCGTATTTCAACCTTAATCCGATCGATGCGAGTTGATTGTAGCTTCTCTTCTTGCCTCTTTATGTACCAGGACATTGGTTGAGCGTCCCAAACACCATTTTTAAACCTTGATGGCATTTCCCTTTCGTCAGCCGAACTACCCTTCGTCTCAGCTCATTATCATGAATTTGTAAGAGAAAGTATACTTCGTTGTATTGCTTTAAAATTGAATTTTATTTAAAAAATTTACGATCTTTAAATGTTAGAACTTTATAGGTCAATCAAAATTTAGTCCATTAAATTATGAAGTTATAGGTTATTACATACATTAAAGTTATTTGATATTTATTTAAAAATAATAATTGCAAGGAAAACTTAATTAATATCAATTATAAAAATAAGAAATTTTTATTTTGCTTAATAATTTTTATTAATGTCTTTATATAGCAAAATTGGTCATGTTATTTTTCGAATATATATTAAATAAAGAGTAAAATAAATGAAATCTTTTTTATAATTTAAAAACTATAAAAACTCAATCACTGAAATATTTTTAAAAACTTTTTATAATTTTTAAATTTTAAAAAAATCCTCTTTTTTTAGTCTTTGATTAAAATTAAGAATAAAATGCACGATATATGAACATCACATAAATCAATAAAATATACGAAGATTCAACATAATTTTTAATATCAAATCAAGCTAACTAAACCTAACTAAAATTAATAATTTATTATAATTATTATAGTTTATTAATTTAAGTCAAAAATAATTTATTTAGATTTATTTATATATAATATTCATATTCTATGTATTTGGAGCCTTAAAAAATATAAGATTTTTTAAAAGATTAGAAGGTTTTTTAAAAATTAAAAAAATTGTCTTTTACCCTTAAATGAACTATTAGATATATAATAATAATAATTTATATATCACACATTTGATAAATTATTAAATAATAATTACGGTATCGCCCTTCCAACTAATTCCACCTTATAAATATCTTGAATGTATGGGACCCCGTTACTTAAATTATAGAAGGGTCAGGATGGACCGACATTATTATAACATATTTATTGTGATTGAATTAAATTGGAATCCACGTGTTCTTGATTGGCATCTTCTTCTCATCTACCAACGCAATGGAATATGCTCACATGTATGCTTTTCTTTTATTTCATTTTCAACAATAACATGTGTTTTCTCCACATCTCCTCATAAGGGAGATTCAACCAAAATAATGATTGTAAATTAGAAATTTCACTCCCCTTTGTCACCTTCTACATCAATGTACCCACCTACTTCCTTATAAAAAGATATCCAATTGATTTCCAAAATAACCATCCAACCCATGTTACTAATAAATTAATATTATCTTTGAATAATTGGAGTATTTGTCTTTTAGAAATTCAAAATAATTAATCTTTCCAAATTTGATCGTATTCAAAAAATCCACAAACGTAATTGAACTCAAACGGGATTTGTAGTTCGAAACTTTATAATACACAAAATTCTCGTGAAAAGAAAGTACAAAGTATACCTATTTTTTCTGCATGACTATAACTACATTATTCGATAATCAAACTTTGAGGAGAGAAAGAACTTAGAATGAAGTTGTTAAGATAGAAAATTATTTTTATTTTTTAAATTAATCTTATTCTAATAATAATTATGCAATTATAGCTTATTTTAAGTTCAATTAAAAACAACTTAACTATTTAATTTTAACTTAATTTATTAACTTTATATACAAATTTTATTTACAAGAATAATAACATAATATGTGTTTTTTTAAATATTTTTAAATATAGGTTGGAATTTTACATTTTTATTAATTTATATCAAATTATTATAACAAAATTTATTGTTAATTTTAAATTAAAATAATTGTAAATGATCTATCATATAGATATTAGTTAATTTATATAATAATTTTATTAAAATAATGTAATAAATACTCAATTATTTTCCATATCTTGTACTTGGAAATCCAATTCCATCCTTCCAAGTGTCATCCTCTTGAAAACAATCAATAAGAGAGCCGACACCAGAAATTTACCCTGACGTTACCTTTCACATTGTCAATGTGTGTTTTACTCCATGAGTGAAGTCTCTTCACTATAAGAAGCTTTACACTCCCACATATACGGTCCATTTTACAGTCCGAAAGCCAATGGCAGCCTCCAAGCTCTACCTCTCTCTCCTTCTCCTCCTCTCCTTCTCCACCATCGGCCATTCCGAGGTAAGTAACCATCTAACAGAAATCGTAAATCCTGTCGTAACGATCATGAATCTAACGTTCTTCTCGTAACTTGGATTATTTTGAACAGGACCCCGACTGCGTATACACCATTTACATAAGAACAGGGTCGATCATCAAAGGAGGCACAGACTCCACTATAAGCGTCACGCTCTACGATGAGTACGGCTACGGGGTGAGGATCGGGAACATCGAGATGTGGGGAGGGTTGATGGGTCCGAACTACAACTACTTTGAGAGGGGCAATCTCGATATTTTCAGCGGGAGAGGTCCGTGTCTGCAAGAACCAGTTTGCTTTCTGAACCTGACTTCCGACGGGTCGGGTTCGCACCATGGTTGGTACTGCAACTACGTGGAAGTGACCACCACAGGAGTCCACCGCGAGTGTGCTCAACAGCAGTTCGACATCGAACAGTGGCTGGCGTCTGATACGGCGCCGTATGAGCTAACTGCACTCAGAAACAACTGTTCGGGTACGACCGGTGATCAGAAACAACTGTTTCGATCCGAGTCGAAACAGCTGTCTGATTTGACTGCTTCTCGGTGAGTTACGGTAAGAACCTCGGGGGCCTATATAATAATAATACTTACTTTGTATGAACTTTAATGTATTTCGAGATCATATATGGTCTTTCAGGCCTACTTTGAGGGCGTGATTCCTATCAATTTAGTGTGTTTTTTTGTAAGTTGGGGCTTTTTGTTTTAATTTTTTAAGCTTTACTTGGTCGGTAGCTGCAACGATTGTGACTATGTGATCATCAATGTCATCAAGATAAGGTTTGTGTCGTCTTGTAATATGTGGAGAGTGGTCGTGGCTCGAGGTTTGGCATTAGGGTACGGGAAGTAGAGGATTGTTCTGGAGCTAGATTGATTACATAACTTATATATTATTATATATATAAGTTTATTTAATTATTAATTAAGTGAAATATTTTAAATACGTAATTTATAAACTAGGTGCAAATTACACATTTAACCAAAAATATATCCAACACATTATAATTAAGTTATTCATAAGAGAGTGTAGTACTTCCTTCCTTTGAGAGATATTTTATTAGGTCTTCCAAGGTTAGTGTGTATAAGTTGTAAGTTGCTCTACAAGCCTTCATACTAAAAACCTTGACAATTAGAAATTTTATTTTCAAATAGATCCAACCCTTTCACCAAATTATGTTTATGCATCGAGAGTACTGCCCAATGATTTCCATTAAAAAAATCATGTTCACGTCAAAAATGAAATTTAAGAACTTTTCTCTAAGTAATTAATCAACACTTAATCAAGTTATGATAAAAATAGAATTTAATTTGTGAAAAAAGAAATAAACCCAAATATAGAGTCGACAACTAGGCTTGACCTCGGGTTGAATTCAATAGGTCGGGCCTTGGTTGACCAGATCTCAGATATAGTATTTTTCTTTTAAATCGGCCTAAAGTAGGCCTTGAACTTAGGCTACCCAACCTGGCATGAGGCCTATATTTATATGAAAATGATGTCATTTTGGCATTTTAAAATAAAAAAATTTGGGGCGTACTGAGTCAAGGCTTAGGTTCAGGTTTGTTGCAACTAGCACATTAGGGCTTAACCCGGTCTGATCTATTACTATTCGTACCCAAATATAAACTTCAGTACTAAGTATTATCTAAAAAAAGAAATTTATATATTTCATTCTCTACTCAAAATAGAATTTACAAAAGATTAGATTAAATTCAATAAAAATCTTAAATCAATTTTTACCATGCTAACTAACTTAATTTAATATGGTTTACATTATATTGACAATCAATCTTATAAGACTAGGATTGCATATTGGATAACAATTAAAAAAACAAAATTAATCTAATACAAAATCAACTAAAAAATTATAGATTTTTTGACTCAACAAACCTCATTTCCACTCTATCATGAAGTTAGATGTGCCTTGGCATCCATCAATCCCCTCCTCACATCTTCATCTTCTGGTGCTTCCTTCTGCAATATCTCGTAGTCTTGTATCGATGCTTCCCACTTTCCAAGCTATTTCACCCCATAAAACACACACAGCATCGTTAATAACGATAACATATTCAAAATAGTATGACATTTTAAGAGTAATGGAATATGTTTGTCACCTTGGCATAGCAATCTGCTCTTCTTAGTAAAGCCTTTGCATAATCAGGTCGCAAATTAAGGGCAGAATTGCAGTCTTCAATGGCTTTCTCGTACTGGTTAAGCTTGGACCGGCAAGCCGCTCGGTTGCAGAGTAACACAGAGTTGTAAGGATCATGTTCAAGCCCCTCACCGTATGCATCGCAGGCCTCAGAGTATCTTCCTGCCTTGAATAGAGTATTACCATTTGATCGAGCTGTTGATACGCCTCGTGTCCTTCTCAACACCGCATTTGCTTCCTTATTGTTACAGTCAAGCTTAGTTGCTCGTTGAGCCGCAGCCAATGCATCATCAAACCTGTAAAATGTATGATCCAGAGAATATTTTGGTTAATTTTCATTTTTTCGACCGATTAACAGGTTTTAAATCGCTCCTTGTTACAGAAAACTAACCTGCCAGTAGCCAAGTCAACCTGAGCGCGTACCATCAACAGATTGGCACTTCCAATTGGACCAAAGTACCTTGTACAGGCGTCAACATCGAAATGCGGACTCTTTCTCAGTGCTGCTTCTGCTTCTTGGTGCTTTCGGAGCTTTATCAAGGCCTCAGCTTGTAATGCGTTTATCTACTCATAGACAAAACACAATTGAAGAGAATGCTTCC
The DNA here is from genome assembly GCA_027123425.1 of Erythroxylum panamense. NCBI lineage: Eukaryota > Viridiplantae > Streptophyta > Magnoliopsida > Malpighiales > Erythroxylaceae > Erythroxylum > Erythroxylum panamense. Next base: position 31,481,696 of record JAOTIZ010000201.1, on the reverse strand, counting down.
ATTAGTCTAGAGAATGCTTATCAGGTTAATGATTTGGGGGCATACCTGTGGAGCTGAATCTGCACCTGCAGATATTGCAGCTCCTGCCTCTTTAACCAGTGTATTCCAATCTCGTAGTTTACGAGCCTCAGTGCACTTGCTAAGTCGAACCTGAAGACCTTTGGCTTTAGATATATCATCAGGGTCAGCTTCAGGACCTGCTTGTCTGTAATGATATATAGCTTTCTCTGCATCCCCTAATCTAAACAAACATAAGAAGTTTGCCAAGATGAGAAGGACAGGATTTTGAATCTGATATTGTTAAAAGGACCAAAATTTTAACCTGAGATACAGGTTCGCTAAACGTTGATGACTTCTCTGATAACGAGGTTCAATTCTGATGGCTTCTCTGCACTCAAAAACAGCTTCAAGAAGCTTGCCTAGAGCTGTCAAAGCTGCACTTTTATTGCTTCTGTATGAAGCCTTGTTAGGGTCAAGGGCGATTGCTGCATCATACAAAGCCAATGCTTCTGCGAAATTCCCATTCTTGTAATCTTCATTGCCCATAATTTTCAATTGCTCAGGATCCATTCTTGCTGACAGGGCCCTGCATAAGGAACCAGATTGGTCTGCAGTTGGTTTCTCTTCATTCTTCATTACACTTCCCATCACCCTATTAGGGTTTATGTTCTTTTCTTTTGTCTTAGGAAGATTATCAAGAACATCATAGGAATTCGTATTCCCTCCACCTGGCTGTCCCAAGTTTCCCAAGTTTCCACAAAGCATAAAGTTGCTAGATGAAGCCCGAACAAGGTTACTACCATTTCCCTTAAATTTCTGACGCTCAGCGAGCATGCTCTCAAGTTCACCAGAGATTCCAATGGCTTCCTTAGGAATCTTCCTAACCTGACCACCACCCTGAACTTGGTTTTGCTTAACTTGACCATGATTTGAAGACGCTTTGGTTGTTTCACTTGCAAGTTTTTTATATTGCACTTGAGCCGGAGGGAGTTTCGGATGATTAGGAACATTGGGGATAGGTTTCTGCGATCTATCTGATATACCAGAATTGTTTAAGAATGCAGCACCGTCAGAGCCACTCCGACGCCGACATGGATCATTTGGCGTTTTCTGAAACTCTTTTCCATTTGACAGTGAACCTGTGGATGTCGATTTTCTAAGCCAAAAGCTCCGTCTACCGAAAACTGCACTTAACAGACCACAACCAGATTTCTTTTCCGGCGACCCGTCTCCCATTCCAGCCAGAGATTTCCCGCTCAATTTCAACAGATAACACCACTCTTATGAAATAAAAACAAGAACATGCAGAGGGTATCATCAAGATCAGAAGGACATTGATGAACAAAAAGAGGAAGGGCTGATTTTGATTAGAAACAACTTTTCAGGAAAAGGGTAGTGAATGAATTCTCATAAACCTGAGGAAAAACTGAAACTTGAACAGAGATGATAATGCAAATGAAGAAAGAAGAAAGAAAATGTGGTCTGAAAACTAAAGCCTAGTTCCAGGAGATGACATACAAGGCCTCCTGGATTCTGGCTACCAAGAAAGGATGTCAACTTGTTTTCTCTCTTTCAGTTAGAAACAGGATACGCCAGGATTAGTGTTTGGAGGTCATCAGAACAAAAAATCGAGAAAAAGTAACAAAAATGAGAAACACCAATCCAAAACTTGAGTTCGTTTGATGAAAGTGTAAAGGTGGGGATTAGATTAATCCAATCCTTGTTATTTCCATTTTCGTTTAAATTTTTATTGGTTCTTTTTTGAAAAGAAAAAGGAAGCAAAAGACTCGGTCTTATGATAAATTCGAGTCTCTAAATTTTTAGCAAGAAATATTACCAATGTTTAAAACACCTTTCGATATATTTTTAATAATGAAAATTTCGAATCGATTAATTTTTTAATTTAAATTCTATTTTTTTAGTTTAATTTAATTTAATAATTTTTATTGTTAAAAATATATTAATTTAACAATTAATCAATTAATTTTTGTAAACTAATTAATTTTTATAAACTAAAATAAATCAATTTATTTTTATTTAACATATTTTTTAATAAATTTTAAATTTTTTAACAAACAAAGATAGTATTATACTATTTTTCAAAAATTTTCAAATATTTTAATTTTTTAATTTATTTAATGAGATTTAATTTTTTAAACCTTATACCTTTTATTTATAGGTCGGGTCGAGCCGAGTTAAAAACAACTCGAAATCAGGCCGATTGGCATCTCTGAGAGTAGTATAGGACTAGGCAAGTCAAGGTTTGGCCCCAAAAGTTAATGCTTAAGCTTGGGCTTTAGGAAAAGCCCAAAGCCCAATTGGATTCAAACTTGACTTTTTTTCTTAATTTAAAAATTAAAAATGTCACTATTTTATTCAAAATGATGTTATTTTTCTGTTAAATTTTAAAACTTTAAACCAACTGGATTAACTGATCTCGACTTGAAGCCAAAGTTCAATCAAATTGGGCTAAGCCTATCAATTTAAAGTCGAGCTGAGTCCGCTCCGACTTTCGAGTCCAAGCTCAAAACCTAATTCAGGTAGTGATGAAATGTCTAAAAAAGTCCTCACATTCAAAACCTGATCAAGCTTCAAATTTTTTGGACCTACTCAGCCCAAATCAAACTTCAAGCCCACAGTTGCCCAATAAAAAAAAATCAGCTCACTGCCATCCCCAGATGGACATGCCTCCTTGAACAGTTCTAATAGCTTTTAAGCATATACCCTGATTCAAAATGAAGTAACTTATTTACCTAGAGCTGGCCTCCAAAAACATAAGTGTAAGAGTAAGCCTGGAAAGGAATGAAGAAACCATCAGGGACAAGAGCTAGAAAAAGAGAATTGCTGCTAATTCAATTGCAAGGTATAGAATTTTCTTCAGCCATCCACTATGTTGATAGAGTTGTGAAATTAAGCATAGGTTCTTTTCATTTCTTTAGATATAGCTTCTGATAGCTCTTCTGCATTGTACTCTACTCCAAAACATCTTACAACCTCCATCTTTGGACTGATAAGGTACCTGAAAAGAGTTTTAATACGGTTACTTTCACCTGAAATCAAATGTCAAAACATTCCAAGCACATGGGACTTACATGTTGTGGGAAGACTCAACGAGATAATCATCTCCTTCCTCTTCAACCTTCCTGAAGTAAACACGGTATTCTTGTGCCATTTGCCTGACTGCACCAACCGGTCCTGTTAATCCTACTATTCTTGAATCAAATTCTGCAGTCCTTCAAAGATAATAACAAGAGAGAACTTTAGTCAAATCTTGTTGGTTGAGTAAATTTTGCTAAGTTGATTCAAACATGTAAGCACCCTGACCTTTAAGGTAAGCCCGAAGTTGTGCAGGAGTATCGCGCTGAGGATCGATTGTGACACATACCGGTAGGATTTTCAGATTCTCTTTTGAGTCTTAACACTCGTAAAAGACATATATGTTAGAGATATTGCCCAAAAGATGCAAAACAAAAAAGGAATAAGTACATTTGCTGATCAAGTCTCCAAACCTAGTCTATCAACGGCCTTTGTCATTATGTTGACTTGCTCGGGACCAATATCGGGGCAGAATGTATAACCAAAGTATAGGAGAACCCATTTCCCCAGAAAGTCTCGCTCTGTAACGACCCTATTCTCAGTATCAATTAGAGTGAATGGACCACCAATAGTTGGACCCTTGACAGTGACAGCATCATTTTTTATGCCTTCACCTGATTGAAAACAGAAAAGAAGAATCTAACAATTAATCAAAATGAAGTATTACAACCAGCACCCTGTCGAGAGTCCTAAGAAGCTGTCAAAATGGCATTTGAATAATGACAAGAATGTTACTGTCCCTCCACTAATAATTTGGATCAGGGGAAAACCAATCACGGCGAAAAATCCAACACAAGATCTACAGCAATCACACCGATGTTCTGATACTAGAAAAACTATTCAGACTGCTGTAAAGCCAAGTAAATTAACTGAATACAAATAAGCATTTAAGGGTTGTAGCCTTTTCTCTATGCATTATTTCTGAAGTAGCCTTCAGATTTAATCACACGATAAGTCACACAAGAATTAGTACTTGGGAAGATTTGGTGTCACAAGTACTATGAGTGGTGAGGAAGCATTGTCAAGGGGGCGAATGTGAGTGGCTATAGTGCATTATCTGGTTTGTTTGCCAAAGAGTACAGAACATTTGGATTTTCAACATTAAAACCATAGAATACAATAATGTTACCGAGTCATAAACCCGTCCAAACTCTAAGTAGCTAAATTTAACATTTTTATAGCATATGCTGTCCGAAAACTTTTGAACCTAATTGCTTCTGCAACTGTAGCTAAGATGCCATTGGATGCATAAACCTTTCAACTTCTGGTCATTGTAACATATAGTTCTGGAGCTTTTCAATCAAAGATAAATGTTAAGAGCTCAACCCTCACAGTGTACAACACAATAACTTCCAACTTTCACCAAACATTTTAATCCACTGAACCACAACAAACTAGTCTGGACAATCAAAATTTATGCAGTAAACTAGAAAACGAAATTAGAGAAAACAGTGTACAAATATATTACTAGAAATGACATAAGTCACAGTGCAAGTTGCAGAGCATTTTATCTGATATAAAGTTTAAGAAAAAGGTAAACCCGGAAAATATTCGGAAAGATTGGAGCAAGGACTTAAGGACTCCCTTATACAGTAGTTAATTTAGGCAAGAGCACTCATCAGAACTTCCAATTTCACATGGAAGTGAGTCTAAATTTTCTTCTCATTAAATGGCAGAAACCAAGGAAGAAATCAGACAAAAAGTTTGCAAGTCTTTGACCTTTAATCTACAAATTTCAAGTTCTTGCATTGGCAGAGAATACCAAGGCACGAGAAATACCTCTGGGAATAGCTCTCCTTTGATCATTGTAATGAACAAAAGCTGCAATTCCTGCAAATCCAAGAACCACGCCAGGCTGCAGATTACATGCAAGGAAAACAAAAGCGCTAGGTAAGCAAAGAAATACAATTGTTGAATACTCCAGAGTTTGTCGCCTTAAGCTAACACAATAAGAAATGCTACAAAAACACATTGCCTATCAACAATGGAAATCTGTTCAGCTGATAGAGGAGCTCAGAAGCCTACAATGACCCAAGAACTCCATGAGCCCGGAGCCTGTGTTTGTACTGGAATTAAAGGATCATCATCTATCTTTTTCCTGCAAGTGTGTCGTGTCGATGATGTATAGCTACAAGACTGAATCCTCATACATGTACCAAACCTAAACAATTTACAAATAGGTTCAACTCAAATGCCCCAAGAATAAAAGGAAAATTGAATTAACGGCATAGCAAACATGCAATTTACTCTTAACCAGACCTGTATTCCACAAATTATATTTTGAATCACTCCAAAGACATAGCTGACACCGCATATCTCGGAAGGAAATACAAAAGCCTACGATTGACCAACACTTCAATCTTTTGACGTAAGAATTCGAATCCATTTGACCCAAGCACATAACAATCATGCAATTCTCAAGAGTCCATTTAGACAATACGAAAAACAAACAAACAGAGCGCCAAACATAGCAAAAATCGATTAAAAGCAAGCGATAAACAAGAGAGAACAAGAACATATAAAAAAGAAATGCAATATTTTTTATTTGAGGGATAAGTAAGAAGCGGGAAAGACCGAACCTTTGAAGTGGATTGAGAAGTAGACGTGGTGGGTTATGCTTGGAAGAAAAGAAAAGAATCCGAGAAATGGGCATCACTGTCTTCTCTAAGAGACCTACGCATAACACAAAGCCATGAATGAGGGTTTTAAGAGAACAAAAGCCTCCACCCACTGGACTGGTAGTACTATTTCTCTCTTTTTAATTAGTTTTAGTACCAAAGCACGCAAGAGATCAAATTGGTGGGGGCTTTCTTTTTGCTTCTTCTATTTTCGTTTCTCTTATTAATGTTTAATAAGGGATAACAATGAATCGGAACATGTCCTTTGAAGCTCTTGATCGGGCTGGAAGAGTGGAAGCAATTGGATCTATTACGGAAGTGAAGCAAATTTTCTATTCAAAAAAGCTAAAATTTGGAATTTTTAAATTTTAAAAGATCCGACTCGAAGCAATTGGATCTATTACGGAAGTGAAGCAAATTGTCTATCCGAAGAAGTAAATTGTCTATATGAAAAAGCTAAAATTTGAAACTGGTCGGGTCGGCCGTGTTGGCCCGGACTCGGTCATCACGACCCGTGGATCGATCGGTCCATTCTTCAAAGATCGGTCTCATACCTAATGGCTATGTCAAGCCCAGGCTCAATCCACGCTCTCCTCAGCCCGTCCGCATGTGAGAGAGTCTCATGCAGACGTGAACTCGTAAACCTAGCACATGAACTATATAAGGTATTATTATATCATAACGAAGGTACACAACTCATAACCTAGCTTCCATTGGCTGTTCGGCAACCCTACCTTGACCAGAAAACTAACTTGATCGTCGGAAGGGCTAATCGGAACATAACCCCCGACGTGCCTCCTTTGTTTTGCAGGGATCTCACCGTCAGAATCACAGCAGAAAGCAACTAACTCATGGATCCAAACGGCAACGTTCAGTCTCGCCAGAATCCGACTGAACCATTTGGCGCCCACCGTGGGGCCCGACTTCAGGGCACCACGTCCAGAAACACACAGATCAGCCAGGCGGCGGCAACAAACCCCGATATAGCCGCTGTCGCGGCTCTGGCAATGCAGCGCATAGCTTTGCAGTTACCTGCAACCCTGCCGCCTGCGCCTCATGTTTCCCGCACGGAATCCTCAGATCCGAGTGATCAACCGCAGCCACCAACTTTGGAACAAGAAGAACAGAGCGTAGCTCTGGAGGATAACGCTGCAGCCAATATGCGTCCAAATCACCAACACCGATCGGATGCTGATCCTCTTCCGTCTATGCACACCGTCCTCACCAGAAAGCAGATCGAGGAAGCGGCTGACCTGTTGATTCGTCAGGTTTTGCAATCTCAGCCAGCACAACAGCAGCCGTCCGCACGGCAAGCCGCACAACAGACTAGTATGATGACCGGTTACCATCCAACCGAAGCCCTAGAGAAAATCGTAGATGACCGGATTAACGCAGCTATGAGTTTCCGCCCAGATCGCCCGACGGCTCAGCACAGCTCTCCCTTTACTCCGCAAATCTTGGATAGCCTCCCGGCGCCGGGTTCCAAAATACCGACCCCTGAGAAATACACTGGAAAGACCGACCCCTTGGACTACCTACAGCACTTCCAGTCCATGATGAATCTACACTGCGTTCCGGACGCCATCCAGTGTAAGGCTTTCTGCACTGCCTTCCAAGAAGGAGCTCGGCGATGGTTCAACAGCTTGCCCCCGAGCTGTATCGCCTGTTTCGAAGATTTCAGGTTGTTATTCCTGAACCAGTTCGCCACCAGTAAGCGGCCGCAAAAGACAGCTTTGGAGGTAATGCAACTTACCCAGGGAAGGAATGAAAGTTTGCGGGAGTTCATCACTCGGTTCAACAACGAAGCGGTCGAGGTTCCCGACCTCACTTGCTC
>JAOTIZ010000201.1:31456003-31473058 GCA_027123425.1 Erythroxylum panamense | reverse complement strand
TAATAATTAATATATTGTACTTTGTATATTGTTTGATATATTTTAAATAATTTTTATATGCATAAATAATTTTTATTGCAAAATAAAATATAGTTAAAATTAAAAATATTTTTTATTTTTATGTTACCAAACAGTCTACTGTATGAAGCTCTTTTTAAAAAAACTCTTTTTTAAATGACAACTAAACAATTAATTAATTTCTTAGAAAAATTCTTCTCAGAAAATATATTAAAAAAAACTCTATTGATATAAGCTCAACTAAGCAAAGGCTAAGCCTCAATTAAACTCAAGGAAATCTAGCTCAAGCTCGAACCTAATTCGACCCAACCTGATTCGGTTTTTTATTTTTAATTAAAAATAAAATTAACATTATTTTTTAACCATAATTAACAGACATTCAGCACGGCAGACTGAGTCCAAGCCGAATTGGCATCGCTAAAATGATGTTCATTCGTTTCCTTTGGATTTTTACATAGAGACGGCAAAGAGTTAGTTGTGTCACAAGTTTCGTTCGATATAATCTTTTAAAATGTAATCCGAATTCAATTTAATTTTTAGTTGAATTGTAAATGGTGTCATTTTAGAAAGAAAATTCAAAATGATATTATTTTGGTGTTAAACTTTACGATTAATGTTAAAATGACATCAATTTAAGAAGTTTTTTTTAATAACATCGTTTTGATTGAGTTTAGATTCAAATTTGATAAACTTAATTTTGATGGTTTTTTAAAATTGAAATATAATTAAAAATTAAAAAGTTTTTAAATTAAATATTCATTTAAAATTAGTAAATTAAACTAATTTTAATTTAATTCCTACTCAAACTTTAAAGAAAATTTTTAATATTATTTAAATTATTGGATAATAATATATACATTTTTTAATTAAAATAAATCACATAATGACCTAATGATTTTAAAATTAAACAACCCACTTTACTTGATATTAAAGTGAATATATCCATAAGTCATTTAGGAAGAGGCTTATGGTTACCTAAACAAAATACATAAGCTATACCAACGTACTCGGACCTTGAAATGGGCTTTGGTAAGAAGAAATTGGGCTCTACGAGGAGTACATTATTAGCCCAAACAATCACCTAAAGGTAAGGTTAGCAATATATGGCCCAATCTGACTTGTTCGAATTTTAAAATGAGATTTAAATTATTGTAAAAAAATCTTATTTTTACTATTTATTTTATCTTATTTTAGCATAATTATTTTAATTAATCTTACAAACGAAAGGTCCTTTTATATGGTAATTTGATATTTTTCTTTTTTTGATATTATTTTATAAGAGCTTACAATTGTAAATAAAAGTTTTAGTTCAAAGATTCACAAATTGGGATCTTTTACATATAGATACAAATAGTCTAATAAAAATCAATTATTCTATCACTGAACTACCAAGAACAACGGAAGATTAGATCTCATAATGTTCAATCCTTGTTCTCAATTCATGACTAATATAAGCTTAATATTTCCTTCGTAACTTTCAAAACTTTTCATGTAATACTTTTTGGAGAATTTGAAAATGGCCTTATTTTATTATACTTTATTTATAATCTAATTCTATTCATTCATTCATAACGGGTGAATTGCTTCGTAAAAGGAATCTAATAATTCTCTCATAATTAATTAGACCCTAAATCTAATGATTTATTATCGGGATAAGAGACGGATAAGGTCTCTGATTCAATATCATAGTTAACAAAAGTTATATATTAACCTAAAACATGCATTTAGAACAGAATATAAGGTGAATATTCTCGTTTTCGTGTACCATTTTGTGTTCACTTTTTAGAATAGATGAATGGCTTCGTAGAAGGAATTTAGCAATTCTCGCCCAATTAGTTTGACCGTGAGTCTAATGATTTACTTCACATGGAAATATCGGTTCATTGTCATAGCAAACCAAAGTTTCACATTAACCTAGGACATACATTCAGATTTCAGAAGGGATGTTTCTTAGAAGGAAACTGTTAATTCTCTCCTAATTATCTAGACCGTCTCCTGGTTCATTTTGGACCAAAAGTTACACATTAACCTAGGACAGAGCTTGTCGTCGGTTAGGTTGCCAACGATATGTCAACAATAGTTGCTGGAACCTAAGATAAGCTGGTTCGAGTTTCTTGGATCCGGTGCCTGTCCTCTACTAGAAAAAATCAAAGGGACCAAGAGAAACTCAGACAAACGACATCAGTAAGAACTGGACCACTCTAACTCTTTGGACTTTTATAATGTTTGACTCAGACCGAGAATTCCACCCTTTTGAGTTTTGACGCTTCAAATTTGGAAATTAAAAGATGCATTTTTAATATTTATCTTTTAAGGAAAATAAATTCCCATTAAGCATTATACCAAATAAGATAATTCTAAAAAAGAAAAATATTGCAGACGTGGAAATATAACCTTGTATTTGATTTTTATTTGTAAATTAAATATATTAATTAATTTTGAATCACTAAATCGCTTATTTATTAAAAATATTTAAAATACATAATAAATCTAGAAGTTGGTTAAAAAAAAAAACCAATGCAGTTATCTGAAATGACGTAGGAATTGGATGGATTGATTTTATGTTTTGACTGGAATTTTATGTACGTTGAATTGTATAACAGAGCATGTAATTCAATCATGGTATCAGTTTCTAAATTCCAACGTCCAGAATGACGGAGGCACGAGCAGTCTTTTGAGGTAGATTTTTCTAAACTACACTAATTATTTTAATCCTTAATAATATTTTAAAAATATAATCGATTCGACCAGTTTAATAATAAAAATTTTAAATTAGTTTGATTTGTAATTTTATTTTGATTTAATTTAATAATTTTTTATGATAAAAATTATCAATTTATTAATTAATCAATTAGTTTTTATAAATTAATCAAAATTTATAAATTAATTAATTTTTATTTAATAATATTTTAATTAAAAATTAATTTTTTAATTAAGTAAAGATAATTTTAATTATTTTGAATTATTTTGATTTTATTCAATATTTAATTATGCTAATAAAATAAAAGTAAGAAAATTATAAACTTTTAGTATATATATATATGGACCAAATTCTCTTTCAACTCGGTGGCCCCATGCATAATTATGAGACACGACAATCGTGTATGTAGGCATGAATTAATAACACATACTATAAATCCGAAAAAATTAAGCCATATTTGACAATTAATTGATTCTACTAATTTAATCAGCAGATTGTATTAGTTATTTATTATAAATATTTAGTAAAATTAGCTATTTAATATTAACTATTTATGTATAAAATGATTTATAAATATATAACTTTAAAACAATTATATTCTTATAAGAATTTAGATTTTAAAAAAGTCATGTTTACTTGTATTGTTTCATTATCTATGAAAAATTTATGCAATTCTTTCTATTTCATTTTCATTTAAGGGCAACATTTTATTTCTAACCTACAACTGCCTAAAGGATATAATTGACTTTTAATACCTAAAATTTTAGCTAATTGTTGAAAACAGTCTTCCATACGAGCGTTTTCATATTTCATTGTTTACTTTATATCAATCGTTCAAAAAGCTACTCACCAAATAGCTTTTATAACTGTTTGAAAAGTCATTAAAATAAGACAACCAATAATCTAAAAAAAAAAAGTTGATTAGTTTTCTACCAAACGAAGTCTTAATTAAGTTCTTAAATTAAGAAATTTAAATCGATCAGAAGATTTAAAGTTTAATAGATTCGATTAGCATTAAATTTTGTTGTTTAAAAATGAAAAATTTTAAAAATTAATTAAAATTATCCTTACACATTAAAAATTTTAAATTTAATTAAAGAAAAAGATTGTTAAATTAAAATGATTAGTTTATATTAGTTTATAAAAACAGACTAATTAATTATTAAATTGATTAGTTGCTAATAACAAAAATTATTAAACTAAATCAAACAAAAAAATTAAAAACCCGAGTTAAAAAAATAACAAATACAAGATGAAAAGATTTTCAAAGCAACACTTTAAAAATAAATGTAAACTAGAATTACAAAATGATTAACATTGCACCATTTGTATGATAAAAATATATATTTAACTAAATTGGATTAATGTTTTAATTTTAATTTTAATTTTAAAATAATATCATTTAGTTTAATAAATTTAATTTTCGGGTTAGAATAAGTTTGCACAATTTAAACTTAAATTTAAAATTTTAAAAATTAAAACTTAATTATCAACTCAAAATCGTGCTCATCTATAATTGAAATGATGTCTACTCAATAATCTAATCACTATGAATCTTAAGTAAAGGCTTATTGGGGTTAGGTATTCTTGTGGAAAGTTAGCATTCTAGATCATGACCCACAATGGTTTGTCACATTACGTAACATCAACTTTAAACATTGGCTTGAACGATCCATATCCATTTTCTTAAAACAATAATAATCAGAAGAGGTTAGGGTTAATTTTTACTATAATGGGAAAATTTTTAACGATGTATCGAAATAAATTATTAAATATATTGTAAATTGCGTGTAAATTTTTATATTATTTAAATAAAATATGTATGTTATTAACCTTTAAGAAAATAGAATTATTAATTTTAATTAAAAATTTATCAATTTAAATAAACTTGAAATATTTTTACGACGAATCTTTCAGTTCCAAGCACTTTTTAGGTGGAGTTAAACTCAAAATTTGTAATCGAATAAGAGTCTAAACTTATCTTAATAGTTTCGGGTGGTATTTGACTGATTGTTCAATATGCTTATCAAATGTTCGGTCTTATCGGTATATACACTGCTTTAATTATTCATATTTACTTATTTTAAAGGCAAATGGCAAAAGCTAATTTATTTAAAGTAATGGAAATGTATTCCATAGCTGTATTGTTGTTAAGAATCTGTAAATGGATGGTGAGGAATGACACATGACAAGAAACTACGAATAGAATACAAGAGAGCAAAGACAGACAGACCAAATATTCTGATTTTGAGAATATATTTGGAGAATGAGAATTTGGTGCCGTCGCTACACTATACTCCATACAAATTACGATACTTATATTTATTATTAAGATAAAAGATATATAGCTTTTTCATATTTTAATAAATCTTCTTATCTTTCAAAATTTTAAAAACAAACTCTTTTTAGATTTGGATTAAAAAAATACATCAATTATATACATCATTAATGTAATAACTCAGTTCAGTTCTTAACCATAGTTTAAATTAATTAATTTTAATTTTAATTAATAATTTAAGATAATTTTAATAACATTTAAGTTAAGTTAATATTCTTTTATTACACAAACCGTTTCTATAAATTAAATGTTGGCTTAAAATAAATTGAACCGAAAAAATTATTCATTTTTGAAGATAAACTTGAATTAAAAATTAAATGTAAAATATATTTTTTGAGCATAATTTACTCAATCGAGCCTGTTGTATAAAAATTGTCTAGTGCAGAATATTCGATTGATGTGATTTACAGGTTATTGCGTCAATCTGAAAATTTACTCAATGCGTATTCAAAAGGTAGCAGTTATCAACTCCTCTGTTAAAAAAAAAAAAGGCAAATTTTAAAGGCAAATTTTATTGGTACCTAAAAGTAAAAACAAATATATTTTACTTAGAAACCGATTTAACATTACCCACTTCTTATGAATTATGATTGATCCATTGGACACGTTCTTTCTTTCTCAAACACTCGTTTTATCAATTTTATATTATTATTATTTTAAATTCCTATTCTTCATTAATAATTAAAAAATGTGCCATATTTGGTAATTATCATTATTCAATAACAAATTATTTTATTATCTGGTTGCAAATTTTTTTCCTTACCTCAATTTTTTTTGACAATTTTGAAGGAATTAAAATGCGTATTTTCCTCATTATTCACTACAAATTGTAATTAAAATTAGTTCACCCCATAATTATTAATAAGAGGTTTAGCCAAACCCTTGTGAGTCGTGAACATTATTTTGGAAATTCATTACGACCAACTATTATAATTAGTCCCCCCAATCGTTGGTTGATTTGATAGAGTGGAAGGACATAAGACAAAAAATCTTGTATTCTATCCTCTTATTGTCACTCTCTCGATCGAGCTTATCGTATAGGACTTGCCTAATAAGGAGTACTCGGTTGACATTTCTCTGTTTAAAAAAATATTAAAATTAATTATGATATTGAATCGATTTAGGTAATTTAATAATAAAATTTTTGAACCAACTATTCTTTTAGTTCGGTTTATTCCAATAATTTTTATTATTGCAAATCAATTGATTTTCTAATTATTTGATTAAATTTATAAACTAATTGATTTTTATAAGTTATAATAAATTAGTTAATTTTAGTTAACAATTTTTTAATTAAGCTGTAATTTTTATGGATAATGGTAATTTTTAAATTTTATTTCAAGATTTTCAAATTTTATCTTCTTTTTAATTTTTAAACCTTTTATTTTGTGGATTTAATTATTTTTAATGTTGATGAAGCATTAATTCCTTCCATAAAAAAATAAAAATCTCAAATATTATTCTATCAGGAGCTAACCATCAAAGAAGATCCCATCAATCAAGCGGTCCAGAGTCAGTAAACCTCAATTTTAGCCACATGCTCCATTGACAATAATGGAAGTTCCATCTCTTTCTGGTTGGCCAAGATAGACCCCACATATCCCTAAAATGACCTAACCAGTTTTACTGATTCAAGTAACTTAGATGGGACATGATAAGGTTAAGTGATTATTAAAACTTTAAAATAATTACACACTCTTATTACTTTTATTAAAAAAATTTAAAAATATGATTTATTTGACCTTGCCTATTTTATCATATTATTTAGTTTATTATTTATTTTAACTTTATTTTATTTTTCTTTTCACATGAATCATTTAGAAACAATCTCTTTATTAAGTAAGGATAATGTTGTGTATTAACAAATCTCACCAAACTCTATATATCAGCGAGATTTTTATTGAGTTGTTATTATTATAATAATATTAAAAATTAAAACAGCCTCTCTACTATGTAGGGGTAAAACTGTGTACTATTGACCTCTCCAGATCCTGCTTCACTGCTGGATTTCAAACTGGGTGCGATGATGATGATGATGATGATGATTAAAAATTAAAAAATTTAATACTATATATCAATAAGATTTTTATTGAATTGTTATTGTTGTAATAGTATTAAAAAATTAAAAAATTTAATACTAATTTTAAAGTTATTATATTTTTTTTTAAATTTTTAATGGTCAAAATTTTTGCTAAGTGGTCCATAGTTGATAAGAGTACAGGCTCTGATTCTTTGTGTCACAGAGCATTTACGTGCATACTTGGACTATCATTCATAGATATCGTCTTTTTAGGGTTAGGGTTTGGACATGTAGGGGCCAAAAAAATAGCAGAGAGAGCGTATAGGTATGTATAAAAGAAGAGAATAACGTAAAAACACGTAAAGAGTAGTAATAACAAAACACACACACACACACACATCACACACGTCTCCTCAACACCCAAGTTTGGTAACAACAATAAGATTAAGTATTGGAGTTGGTAATGATATTTAATGGTATAGCATGTAGAAAATGAGATGATTATATAGTTTTCTTTTAGCTTTTGTTTTAGTTCTGATGGTTGTAGCGAACTTGGGATGTTGTTGAACTGATCTATCCATCCATACCTCTCCATCCATGGAGGCTTCTTGTTCTTTCCTCCGAAACTGTGTTAATAACCTTTTCTTCTTCTTACTTTTTTTCACTTTCTGTACACGAAGAAAATGAGTAATGGAGGGCTTTTAATATGATGACGATGGTGAAGAAGATGATGCTGAATCCAAGAAAAGAAAGCTGTGGAAAAGATTCTCTGAGGTTCTTCAATACTCAAGATATAATGACGTTTTTTGGATAAAGATATGATAATTGTATATGTCTAAAATTTTAAATATATATATATAATAAGTAAAATTTTATACTTTATTTTTTGTAATTTTTTAAAATAGTGAAATTCTTATAAACAATATTAAATTTTTGTGAGGAGGATCTTTTTGAATTAATAAAAATTTTAATTTTTAATACACATAATTATAATCAAATTATTATAATAAACGTTAAAAACTCAATAAATATTACGTAAACTTATTTCTAATTAGTAGGAAGATTGTTTATGAAATTAAAATTATAAAGTATTATATTAAATGAGTGTTATTTTTTACGAAATTTAAATAAAATTTTGAATATACAATAATTTATAAATTACTTTGATGTTGTTACCCTTCTCCTTTGAACCGTTCAACAATATGTTTGCTTGGCCACATCTTTATTATTTCCCAACATAAATAAGAAAAATAAAATATTAAAAGGGTATTTTTCAAAAGTTGATTATTTTAATAGTGTAATATAAATATTTTTTAATCACATATATATTTTTTCTTCTTTTCACATTAGCGAATCAAAACCACAGCTCTCACTTACTTTGACTCATTGGCCTCGTCCTCCTATAGCCTATCACCACCAGGCACACACACACACTCTCTCTTTCTCTCTATCTGTTTTCTGGAGAAGAAAAGGTATGGAGAGATAAGAGCAGAGGGAGAAGAGACTCTTGTCATGTGTCTGTTGCCTTGGCAAACCCTAATTCTCCATTGCCAACCTATACTTAGCAAAAAGAAGCCAAAAAAGGGTTAATTCTTTTCTCTCTCTCTTTCTTTATTTCCGTGTCTCAATATCAGTTGCTGCAAGTGAAACCAATCCAAACCATCAATTTCATGATCCGTGGGCTGTTTATTCCATTCTTCTACATACCCTTTTGCGCAAAGACAAAGAAAAAGCAAGTCTTGGTTTCAGATCAGAGCTTTAAAGAGAGCTAGCTAGCTTATGTTGGGTAGTACTTTCTGATAGCTTACTCTCTTATCTTCTTCTCTTCCAAAATATCTCTCTCGCTTTCTCTCTTTGCTTTGTTTGTTTCGCCTTCAACAGAATCTGTGTGACAAGAAAGTTTGTGCCTCTGTCTTTTTATATCTGTAGCTCTCTGTCTCTGGAGGAGAGAATCAGAGAAATATGGATTCTGGTAATAGTGGAAGTATGCAATCTTCAAGTGGTGGAGATGAAGAGTTTGACTCACGAGCTGAGTCGATCTCGGCTTTCTTGGGTAACAATAACAACAGCCCTTTAAACCATACTGCTGGCTCCATGTCCAACCCGCCGCCGCAACAGCCGCCGCCAACGGACCACCACTACTACCACCACAACCCTTCTTTATCGTCGTCTATGTTTGACCCTTTATCGAACTACTTCGATCCTTTGTCTAGATCACCCGCACCACCACTCACCAACCCGAATTCCCTCCTCAATCTCGATGCTGTCTGGCCCAAGAACCTGAGATCTGACCCGAGTTGCACTGATCTTGGTGGCTTCATGTCCACTTCTTCACCTACCCAACAGCTCTTCACCAACCAAACACAGAGCAGAACTAGTTTCAGTTCTTCACAGGTCCTGCCGGGAATAGAAAGTACCAATCCTCGAGTTTCAAGCTCAAATGAACAGACCAACAACAACAACACTACCCGCAATCCCAAGAAACGATCCAGAGCTTCAAGGCGTGCACCTACTACTTTTTTGACCACAGACACCAACAATTTCCGAGCCATGGTTCAGGAGTTCACTGGTATTCCTGCACCACCCTTCACATCCTCACCTTTCCCAAGAACAAGGCTCGACCTTTTTGGCAGTGCCTCTGCTTTAAGATCAGCAGCTTCCCATTTGGACCCTTCACCAACGCCACCACCACCTCCGCCGTACCTTTTAAGGCCCTTTGCTCAGAAACTCCAACCACCGCCTCCGCCTGCTTCGTCGCAGATAACACCTTCTTTCCTCTCTTCTTCTTCTTCAGCTTCTATTATTAACGCCACGGCTTCGACTACCACCTCTAACATCAATACGACTGGTACTAGTTCTAACACTGTCACTACTACTACTAATTCTTGTTCAAGTTCCGTTAACTACCAACTACCTTCTGATTTAGGCCTCTTCAAACAGCAGTCACAGAACAATCTATTCAACATCAACATGCAAAACCCAATTCTCAATTTCCACCCACTCCTCCAATCTCCCCCTCCTAAGTACCCTCCGATTCTTGGCACCACTAAACCCCAACAACAAGGTCCATCCTTGGACCTTCAGTCCAGTGTTTCGCATCTCAAAATGGGTGGTTTGGAAGACTTCGGTTTGAGCCACAGTCATATCAACACGAACCTCACTGCTCTTCAAAACATGGTAACGCCGTCATCAGACACCCCCACATTGCGGCGGAGTGACAACAATTCGCAGAACTGGGAAGATGGAGTTGGGTCAAACGAGGGTGAACATCAAGCTCTCTTTCGGTCCATCAATGCAAACAGCTACAACAACTCGCAGCGAATCACCAACGGGAAAGCTCACTACTCGGTTCCTTCATCAGATTTTCATGGCGATAAGGCCTCAGAGAATGTAGGTACAAGAAGCGAAGGAATGGTGGAGTCATGGATATGTTCTTCAGATTAATCAGTAAACAGCAAACACACATACATACATGTATCCGAAGCATCAAAAATGGCGGTGAGTATCTTGATCAATGCATGAAAGAGAAGAATATTTCTTGTGTCTCTTCCATCTAACATTCTCAGTCAACCATGTTTTCCCTTAATTATATGTAAATAATAGCATGTTAATTTTCTTCAGACAGTAACCTTATATTTCTCTAATCATTATACATCCATGCACAGAAGCCATGATCTCCTCAAATTGTAGTGTCCCATTTTAGATCATATCTGTATCTAATCGAAATGCATTTGTCTTTTTGTTGACTTACTTGTTTGAATCAAAGGGTTTAGAAGAAAAAAAAAAGACTTTTACTGTTTTACAAGTTCATCCTACACATTTTGGATCCTCGTACCTTCACTTAGTTCGATTGTGTTAATGATATTACTTATATCAGGAAAAGAAAAAGGGGAATGGTAAGTTAATTAGTTCCTTATTTATTTACTGGATTTTGTTTTTTGAGAGTTTAATAATAATAAGTAGGAGTGATTGGTGGCGGGATTTGGGGAATCCTTAGGCGCCGCCAATCTTGTTCAATGAGTAGTTCGATATGTTCTCTTGGAATTTTGTCTTCTTTTGGACTAATTCATTTTTTATTGTAGTAATTGTATTTTTTTAAGTTGTATTAATCCACTAAATGAGGAAATTGATAATACCCTTGTCTTGGATTCTTAATATTGTCCTAATATTTAATTGTGTTTTTTTTTAAAAACAATAATTCGATAAAAATCTCGCTAACACACGAGTCTGAAAAAGTTTAATATGTAATCTTGTCTTAATTGGCAAGAGGTTGTCTCAAAATATGTTTGAAGTGGTATATAAATATGAGTGTTAATAAGTTCTTGTTTTACATGAACAAGTTGACTTGTATTTTTGTATTACATGAAGAAGTTGACTTGTATTTATTTGTAATTTATGAATCATTATATGTAATTAATAAATTATTTAATATGTTTTTAAAATAGTGACCTTTAGTTTGTTTATTAAAAAATGATAAATGGCAAGTCCTTTTTAATTAATTAATTAATTATCTTACCAAATCTCCTTCAACTTATTAAACTACAAGTCGTCTTTCTCATGGAAACTACCGTTTCCTTTTATTATTTTAAATATACAAACAAATAAGAACAAGCATAGTTACTAGTACTAAATATTCAAATGTAAATATTTCTTTTTTGTGCCAAAACTCAATGGAAGTGGGTATAGAAAAAGATCTTCTTTCCCGCCAAAACTCCATTGACAAATACCTCCAACCACCGCATAAGCTCCTCCTAAAGTTGTCCAATTCTTAAGTTATATATGAAGGGAAAATTAAAAAGTGGACAAAAAAGAAGGTTGACAAATCAAAAGCTCACCTTCTCTGAAACTTGTTGTGATTATTATTATAAATTTAATGTTGAAGAAATCGATAATGTGTATGATATATCCAAAAAGTTGATAATCTTTTTGCATTGATTGATTGATAGATCATGGTCTTTTTCACTCCAATTATAGAAACAAACTTTGGTTACTTATACTTTTGAAATGTAGGGTTTCAAGAAATTTTGTATCTTTTCAATGTTTTAAAAACTAGAAAGTTGAACTGGTAAGACAAAAAATTTAAGGTTTAAAAGGTTCAATTGATGTTAAACTGTCATAAAATCAATTAAATATTGAATAAATTTAAAGAATTAAACATGACAGACAGAGACTATCCTTACTCATCAAAAAATTTAAGGTTTAAATAAAAATTAAGAACTTATTAATTAACAAAAATTAACCAATTAATTAACAAATTGATTATTTTTCAAAATACAAGCTATTAAAATAAATCAAACTAAAAAACTAAAAATTGTTCCAAAATTTAAATTTTTATAATTAATTTGGTCAAATTAAATAGATAATTTAGTATTACCTTTTTAATCAAAAGGGGGAGACAAATGTGCAATTCATAATTATTATGATGAGTGATTGTACAAGATTTTGGGATAGTCTTTTATAAAGGGTAAGTCTTACTTTTTCACTTACATGACCTAATTTTTAAAAAAAATTGTAAAAATTCTAATGATTAGGGCATGGGATTTTGTGAGATTTAAGCTTTTTGGTGAATTTTCTTTATCTCCTTCCCTTTTTTTGGGTTGGTCCATGGCAGTGAATGAGCTGGTTCTCTAGCTTTTAGCCATGATGTCTCCTCTCTCTGACTAAAGCAGCACTCAAAAGCATCACTCATTCACTCAACCCACAACCCTATATGTGCTCTGCTCAGTGTTAAAAAGGCTGAAATAGTTAGTGACAAACTGGCAAAAGGCATCAATGTTCTTTCTCTCTTCATGTATACTTTTGAAAGGTACCCAAAAGGCTAAAACCCTACATTTTTTAGCCAAAATCAAGAAACTTATGTAAGAATGGTGCAACTTTGCAGCCTTCATTTTTATGAGTAGAATGAGTACATTGATGATAAGATATAATAATTTATAAATTACATGTTTGGAATAAGATGTCATATAAATTAATAATTTAAAATTAAATAATAAATGTCATTTAATTGAATATGTAAGTTATTATGTTTTTACTATCACCAACAATTCAACTTGATTTTTTTAAAGCTAATTAAAATTTAAGTATAAAGATGTAATTTTGATTAATTAAAAATCTTATTATTAAAGAAAATAATATTATTTTATTTGGAATAGTGACATTATTTTATTAGAATATGTTCAAATTTAATCTACTCTTTTAAATTTGATTTATATTAAAATTTTGTTAACTCTATCGTTTTAAAATTAAATTGAATGTTTAAAAAATGAACCAAGAGTTAAACTGTTAAAAGAAGATATTTAAGATTTAAAAGTTTAACTGTCATAAAACCAGTTAAAAATTGTATAAAATTAAAGAATTTAAAATATGATTAAAAATTCTAGTCCTTGCCTTTTGAAGAATTTAAAGTTTAATTAAAAAGGGATTATTAAATAAAAACAATTTGATTTATTTTGATTTACAATAAATTATTAATTAATAAATTTGTAATAATTAATTAATAAATTGATCGATTTTTAATAACAAAAATTATTAGAGTAAATTAAACCAGAAAAATAAAAACTAAACCGAAAATTTTGACAATTCAAAGTTTTTACTGTTAGACTAATTGAATTTTTTAATTATTGATTAAATTATTTATCATCTTTCAAGTTATTAAAGAAAAGGATATTTTGACAAAAAATAAAGCTTTTAAATTAATAAAGACAAAATTATAAAGAAAATTAAATTAATAAATAAATTCCACCGATTGAACCAAGAAGGCAAGTTGTCTCACTTTTGAATCCATAAAAAACGGGCTCATCCCATTCCTTCCCTCACTTGTCCAGACTCGCATAGATACAGACACCCTATGCAGGAGGAAGAAGACAAACTTTGTAATTTGCAGAACCATTTATGATTAGGAAGTAGTAAAATATACACAAAAGGGTTTGGTTTGGTGAGATAATCCCAACAAAACAAAACCATATTCATTGGCTTTTTGACCAGTGCGGATGTTGAGCTTTGTCATAATGCTCAGAACCCCCAAAACTGTAGTATGGGTTCTTAAACACGCTAAGTACCTACAAATGTTACACGTGTCTTACTCCAAACCAATGAGATGTATAGATTTTTGTATATAATATAATTTCTTTTTTTCTTTCTGTGGTCCACCCTTTTGAAATATAACAATGGAAGTCATAACAGAGGCCATGCTTAACAATGTCTTAGTCGCTAATGGTGGTAATTAAGGGGCGATAATCAAATTGGAGTCTTGCTTGTTTGATGACTTGGTGACTATGGGTTGTAGTCACGGGTCCTTTGGAGCACTAGGACTAGACGTTGAATTGAAATGTAAAATAATCCGAGTTTAATTCAATAAAATTTTATAAAATTAATTAAAAATTTTATTATAATAAGGGGTCAATTAAATTTGAGTTGAAAAAAATATTTTCCAATTTTTTTATTAAATTTTAGTTATAATTTTACATATAGTTTGATTCAAATTATTGTTCAAAATAACATTATTTTAATAAGTTGGATTGGATTATTTTCATTTATTTAACTAAATAATATTACTCTACTAAATTTTAAAATTTTGAAAAATTATATCATGTAAAATTTTATCTCGCTTATTTTCTATTTGATTTGATATTAGTAAATAAAACTTACTGTAATTATGAGTGAAATCAAAATTTAAATTTTCAAGTTTCGATCAAATTGAAATTAAGATTTTTAATGTGTTTTTTCATATTATTTTCACCAATTTAATTAAACAACATTACTAAGAATTCCATCAAAATTTATCTCTCACAAATTTGAAAATATAATATCATTTTATAAATAACAACATTAGCAGTATCATGTGAGATTCTTGATGAAATGTTAAATATAGAGAGATCCCATAGTACGTTGTCTTATCTCTATATAATAGGAAAATTACTTCAGTACTATTAAAGACAAATATTTCAGCCATTTATATATTTTGACATTCTAGTATATTTTCTCCAATAGTTTAAAAATCAAACAAAGTTTAAAAAGATTAATCAATATTTGACTGTTATAAAATTAGTTAAAAATAAAATAAAATAATTCTTAAATATCAAAATTTTTAAAATTTGATTAATAAGAATACTATTAAAAAATGAATCAGTATATTTTGGTCTATAAAAATAATTAACAAACGAAAACTAACTGGTTAATTAATAAATTGATAAGTTTTATAACAAAAATTATTAAACTAAATCATTTGATTTGTTAAAATATCATATATTTTTAACATACATAAAATAAACTATAAAATTCTTATAATTAAAAATTAGTTGACTTATCCTAAATATATCCATTTATATTTTTATATTATTTTTCTCAATTTTATTTTTATATTTTTCATAGGTAGAACATTAACATTGTTTTTTCCTTTTTCTCGTGTTGCTTTCTTACCATCCTAAGTAATTATTACTTGTCCATCTTAAGAGGTCGGAGGTGACTTTCATGAAGTCCACATTTGTCTGCCACCATACATAGCAAATGTAAGCAGACAAAAATTTTAATTAATTAATTTTAAATGAAATGATTGATTTAGTATAATTTAAGATTTTATTAAATTTAATTTAAAATTAATTAATTTGGAATATATGATGATCGATTCAACTTAATTTTAAATTTTTAATTAAATTTGAGTTAAACTTTTATTTTGAAACAAAGGAACCCATAATCACTAACTTTTGAATATGTACTAAATAAACTTTCAAATTGACGCAATAGCATGCAAATCATGTCAATCAGGTACTTCATATTAGGCAAGTTCTATACGACAGGCTCGATCAAGAGATAGTAGATAGGAGGAATCGAATACAAGACCTTTTAGCTCTATGCCTCTTCAGTTCACCAACTCGATTATCCTTACAAGCACGTTAAACTTGAAAATTTGAAATAATTAAAATTGGAATATATTATAACTTTTTAAATAAATTTCTCACACCATTCACAATACCTAACAAGTACTCAATTTCTGAAAAGTTATTTTACTTCCACTAGCAATGAACATGATGGCAATGAATGTGGTTTTGGTATTGCTAATTATAGCCCAACAATGGAAAGGAGTCATTGCCAAATCATTTCTTTGTTATTGCTAAATGAATCCCACCTTTTAAAGCTATTGACTTATTTTGCTAGAGTTACATACATAAAAAGAGGGATGACAATAAGTCGGGTTGAGTTATATTAGTCCAGGCCTAAGTTTGGATCACTGGTTTTTTCGACTAGAGGGACTAGAATCCGAGCTTTTCAGATTTCTCCGGCAAGAAGTGAATTTATCAATTACTTAAAATAAACTGTAAAATATTTATTTATTAATCCATAAATGATTATATTTATGTGACCCTTTCAGTCATTATTGTTAAATAAATAATTAATGATAAATTCTTTTATAATAAATTAAAATTTTAAATATTTAATTGATATTTTTAATAAAATTTTAAATATTTACTTCTTAATAAAAGGGTAATGATTGTAAATTGGTTGAAAGGAACAAAGGCATGTGGAAATTGTCTCCTTTTAAAAGCCCACACCGCTGGGAGCCATGTTGACATTTAGAATGTGCAATGCCTAATAATGACAAACGGTAACGTGGGCCCTCGTGAAAGCCTAACCGTCCTTTCCATCATCATGCTTCCCTTCTTCATGATGCCATTCCCATGAGGCCCATATCACGGAAATCGTGGCTAGTGACTCAGCTTGTGGAGCCCGCATATATTAGGTTTAATAAAGTAATCAAAATCTCATTAAATTTCAAAATAAAAATCAGAATAATTTAATTTGGTTTAACCTTATATCGAATCACCGACATGAAAAATAATCCTTTCGTTTGAGTTAACGTTTTACTAATTATTATGGTCTATTGAGCAGGCTCCAGCCTTCACCAAAGGGGTGGTGGCGCAGTTGGCTAGCGCGTAGGTCTCATAGCTTCTGAGTTATCCTGAGGTCGAGAGTTCGAGCCTC
>JAOTIZ010000201.1:31427582-31446461 GCA_027123425.1 Erythroxylum panamense | reverse complement strand
AACCTTAAACACAACTTACTTGATTCACCTAACTGAATCCTGTATATCATTTAAATTCATGAATTTTCCTTGTCTTTGCACATGAATAATTCACCACAAATTCCTCATTTAATCTCATTTAATAATTCAAATTTTTCAAGAAAAGTTTGGTGTCCAACATTTATGGACCATTGTGACATCGCCCTGTCTCCATTTCCATCTATGTTCTCTTGAAGATTCAAGGAAGCTTATCACAAAATATAGTATATATAATCAAATGTTCATATATATAATAACTTCATAATAAGAAATGAGATCTAGATAATAAGGAAAGTGAGGTAGTTTGGATGATACTAAAAACCTTGAAGAAGAAGATCGGCCATGGAAAGTAAACGGTTATTAGTAGGCTCTCCTGAAAGAAGCATTAAAGGTGGTAAAAAAAGCCTACCCATATACAACCCACAAAGGAAGACAATAAATCATCTTCTAAACATAAACACAAACACAACCTATACACCATATGCAGAAAAAAGAACTCACAATAAACATCTAAACGTATAAGTAAAGTAGAGCACAAGAAGGAAGGTTTGAAAATAGAAAAGAAGAACAATACTAACATAGTTAAGGATGCTTCTCTGATGCTGACGACCACAACACATGAGACAATCACAAGAGAGGGGACAATGGTTATTGGATTGTGAATGTAAAGAAATGTTGACTGCTAACATGAAAATGAAGAGAGATCCGTTTTAATGTTAATAACCTAACACAAAATAACGTCATTTTTCGTTAAGGTAAACGATGTCATTTTGGATTTTGTTGAAAGAAATATAGTACAATTTTGTTAGTAACAGAAAAACTGTTGCCAAATAGGAAGATATTGCCATATTCTTTGTCACCTTTGCCTAACATCATTATATATAATATAAAATTTATGTTACAGTACAGAATTTTTATATGATAATTAGATAGTTATTATTACAAATATAATAATATATATAATACATAAGTAAGATATGGAAAATTTATATAGAATGTAATATTTAATAAATCATTATAATAGTTAGGATTAATTAATATGTATACATTACGTTAATTACCATATATGATAATAATAATAATAATAACAATTTAATTGGAAATAATTTGAAATATATTAGAAAATGGTATTTAATATTAAATATTCATATAAAATCTTTATTAATTCTTTTAATATTATTGAAAATGACTTTAACAACAATGTCATTTCAAAGATTACTACATGATGTTAATGTTGTTGATTGCATAACTATAAAACAAATTTGATTGTAATATATACTTTTGATTAACAGAAAAATAAAAAATGTATGAAAAAGGTTTAGTATTGGCGATGGCTTTTAAATTTGGTAGGAAAATGTTGGACATTTGGCGACAAATTATATTTTCCTCACCAAATGTAGTGGATGATAAAAGAATTTAAGTTGAGATGAAATTGTATGTGGGACGACAAATGACATCGTCCCAACGTCTGTTTTAGCAGATATGACCGAAGCCTTTCCGCTTCCCTGCCTGTTTATTTCATTCGATCCTCTCTCCCAGTCCAATTTTTCTTCCACTTAAACCATCTTCGCTTGTTCTTTTTCTTGTCCTCTCTCTGCGATTTTGTGTCCTCCACTGTCTTCCTGTAGTTTCTTTCCACTTAGTAAGTAGTTTTGGGTTTTTTTCTTCTATCATTGAAGTCGAAAACATGCTATATTTGAGTTATGTTTTTAACTTTGTTGTTGAGTTGTTTATGTTAATTAGGACTGATAATGGTTGAATTGTTTTGAATATGCGTTAATGTTGGTGAAGAAAGGGAAAAGAGAGAATTGTTTTTGTTATTTTCATTTGAAATTTGGCTGCCTATAACGTGTTTGATGAAAGTCCTCAATGGTGGCTATGTTGTGTTATCAATGGTGGTTGTATTCTGCATTAATAAAAATACATGAAGTTAACAAAATATGAAAAGGGTTTATATGATAATTAAATAATAACATAAGGGTAAGTAATTGTTAAGCAATTATGTTTATGTGACCATTTTTAATTTTTAAGAGTAAGTCAAAAGGAAGATTAATAAGTATGACCTTGTATGAAACTTATGTCTATTCTTGTCTTGAATGTTAAGCCCTTTACATTTAGAATGTAACTCATGCATGAATGTATGATAGTTTCCTTTTCCGTTAGACCTAGAGGATGATGGATGAATATGTAATTTTTGTACAAACTTAGAAGATGTAGTTTGATCATATGATAATGTAGGCATAAGCTAAATGCTTACCCCTCAAAAAAATTTATCTTGGCATTAGATAGTGCACTTCCATAAATGAACCAATTCCATACCTATCTTTAGAGTTCTTTTAAGCTCTAAGGACATTAGTCAGTTTTTAGTTCCTAAGGTGAAGTTAGAAAATTAATTCTTTAAAGACATTGATCTCCTTCTTTAATTCCTCATTTTGATACAACAAATCACCCATCTCATTATTGATAACAACCGTAAATTACATCATGTCATGCATATCACATTTCAATTTCTCATTTTTAGATCATACAGAGATCTAAAACTTTTTGACCCTCTTTATACTTAAGAGATAACTTCTTCCTTTTTAAGCTCAACATTGATATGATTCAACAAGTTTTTCATAAAACAAATCATCATCATTATCATCTCAAACATTGTCATCAAGAGAGCTTCAATTAGAGGATACCTCATCATTTTTGTCAAAAGCATTTGTGAGCCACCTCTTTATTTTATTCTCTACCTTCATAGTCATTTACATCTTCTCATATGATCTTTAGTTCTTGTTTATGTCTTTGGTATTTCTCCTTTTTACTCCATTTTTTATGCTTATCTAAATTCTCATCAAGCTTATCATAAGTAATATTAATATCATTATAGCATTCAGTAACATATGTAAGATGAAGTATGTATGAGTAAAGATTATACGTAATGTTGATATTTCATTTATAGATATTCAATATAATGACACCTAGTAGAAACAAGGGAAAGATGGTGGCAACTACTGAAAATATTCCTCCTCCACAACAACCAAATCAATCTGACCCTATCGAACAACAACCATCAATTTTATCTATCAATGAAGCTAGTCAGCAACAACCTCTATCTACCTCAAGTAGTGTTGAGGGATCTTTAGGTTTGTTATTATTAACCACCTATAATTAGAGTTATGCTCAAATATATATTTACATATTTAATGTGTTTTTTCTTATCATTACTCTTTTGTTGTCAGGTTCCAATACTGACATAAGAAAAAGAGGTAGAGGTAGAGGTATCAATAAAAGTTTTGAGTTGCAACGCACAAATGTTGTAATGAACAACAAGTTATCTGTGCATATTGACTCCATATAACGTCATCCTATTGACAAGATCCAATCAGCAAAATTGTCCAGTAAGTTAGGAGTCGTTGTCAGGAATGAATTATCTTGCCTTCAACATGATAGGCAGTCGAAGGAGGACAACTTGTTACATAATGCTTTGGATAAAGTTTCAGTAATTTTTCAATTCATTTTATTATATGCAATTTTGTTTTAATTATTTAAAGATTAATTTAACTTATATGAGATGAAGTTTAATATTGTCGATGTCAAGAACATTGAAGTTTCAAGCTGTATAAGTTCACTGTTGAAACAAAGGGTGAAAGATCATCGTTATCGACTTCATAAATACTACAAGTCTTTTCTTTCGGATGAGGAGGCAAGGAGACATATTCTAGAACGGGTGACTCTAGAAAATTGGAGTGAACTGTGTGATTGTTGGGCCTCTGCCAATGTTAAGGTTTGTTTTCTTTATCTTCACATTTGTTTCCATTAATTTTGTTTTTGCATTTAATGACTATTTCTTTTCTTTATTAGAAAAAGTGTGAGAAAACTAAGGTTAACTGAGAAGAAAAAAAGAAAACTCCTCACAATACCAGCTTCAAATTATTTGTTGTCGTACGACAAGAATTGGTAAGTTCTTTACTTAGAAGTTATTGTTATATTAGTAAATATAATATAATCTATTGTATTTCAATTTTTTAAAATTCATATAACAGTCATACTCAACTACCTGGACAGGAGTGTGATAAGATCACACTTTACAAATTGATACACTACAAGGAATGTGAAGGTTGGACGTCTGAAGAAGCATAGAATAATTATGTAAGTATAAAAATTTTAATTTTAAAGTTTATTTATTTATGTAATACTAACTAATAATATTTTAATTTCATATCGATTTTGCGTTTTAAATTTTAAGACGAGATGCAGGAGTTGTTGTAGAGATCATTGTTTGACAGAAATGAGCCCAGTGTAGATGACATTTGCAACATCGTCCTTGGTACAAGATTAGGGTGTAATAAAGGTCTTTGGTATGACCCTAAGCTAATTGGTTCATCATCATCACGACCAATATATATAACGAAACTTCAAGAGAAGAATTGGTTACTTAAGGCTTAGTTACATTGTAATAAAGAAAAGTTAGATTGTATTGAAGAAAAATTACAACGTAATGAACAAAAATTAGACCGTACTAAAAGAGAGTTGACCAAGCTTAAAAAGATGGTCAAACAAATACTTTGGTTAAGATATGCAAGTAATAGTGACGAAGAGGAGTTTTAGTTTGTCCATAAATTTTTTCTTAAGTTTTGCAATTAACATTTAATTACATTTTTTATAAAATGCATTTAATTTTTAATTATGAAACATTTTTATTTTATTTAACTTAATTATTATTTAAACAATGTTATCAATAATTATTCAAAAATATTACTTAATTATAATTCAAACAATGTTAAAAACAATAACATGAATTAAAAATGATATTCATAATTATAATTAAATGATAAATTGGTAATAAGAAAGTGCAATTAAAAATAAATATTTGTTACAAAAACTTTTTAGCTACAAATACAAAATTGTCATTAAATCTTTTTACCTATGTTTTACAAAACGTCTCCAATAATCCTTAACTACGTTTCCGAACATGTAGCTAAATATATTATGCTACGAAAATAAATTGTCACTAAATATTATTACCTACGCCTAAGCTAACAAACTAATTACCTTTAGCCACCAAAATCAAACGTTGCAATATGTCATGTGCAACAATTTTGTTTCTCCTCGCCTATTCTTTTTTGTGACAGACCCGTGATTGTAGCAAAATCAATTGAGTGACGATTTAGTAAAAACCGTCGCAGATAATTATTTGTTACTGGACTTTTACAACTATTTGTTCAATGATTTTTTACTGTCGCTAAAAATGTTTTGCAAAAATGTGTTGTCTTTTGGCGACGAAATCGTGTTTTGTTGTAGTGTTCGAGTATCATGCACGTACAAATGTTGAGTGTCCCATATACATATATATTGGAGCTTCAAGTGTATAGATGTTGATTGTGCGTAAAACCTATTGCTATCTTCGATCAGACAAGGGACGAGTGGACAATTTATGAAGCTGACCAATTGTAAAGTGTAAATGGATGTTACTTTCGTCATTTCACTTTCAGCGGACCACCTCCACTTGGGATGATGATTATGACCTATATGTGTGTTGTAACTCTTGCATTTATTGCAAAAGATCATAAAAAGTTTCCTTCGAGGGCGTTTTACTGTACAATAATGCAAGGATCCTACTGCCTTGAAGAAACATTGGTTCCACATTCATTGTCATTTCATCTAGCCTTTAGCTACTAGGTACATGATCACTGTCAACCATGAAGGATGCGGTTTACTGTAAGGATATCCATGATGAACTTATTTACTTATTGGTTATGGAAAAGTAGAACCAATAGCCTTTCATGTGTCCGAACAACAAAAACTGTCTCTTCAGAACAGACTGTATTGAGTGTAGTTGGTGCTCGGTGAAGAGTGAGGACATGGAGACATTTCATGGAAAAAGTAGTTAATATTTGGCTTTCTTCAATGTTGGTTTTCACCAAGATAAACCATCTTCTCAAAATTCAATGTTTAAAACCTTGAACATATATCCATATGAGGTGATCAAAAGCTATATATGCTAAAGGGCATTAACTTGACATTCCAATTTCCTGCTGATATTTTTGGACGATAAATTATACGACTACAAGAGACTGGAAACAAGTTCCAATAGAAACTTGTCGCATAGTAACCATCTTTGGCTTACCGAAGAAGTGAAGGGTCGTGGTTTCCATTTCCTTCGGTTGTCAAATAGAACATAAAACAGATAAAGAAAGAATTGATCGAAGACAGAATCATTCCAGACAATAATTAATGTTTCTCACATGGCTACTCTCTTCAGCAACCGCCCCCATTCCTTCAGTTCATCTTGCTCTTTTTGTCCCCTTATATGAATTTTCTCCATTTCCCAAAGAAACCTTCTTGTCATTCTCTGAGAGATCTCAATAACATGCCATCATCACCCAAACCACTCCATCATGCCTGTCTATATGCAAGCAAGTAGTACCGACTAGCTCTTGCTCTATGTTATATTAATACATGCCATAGG
Source organism: Erythroxylum panamense (assembly GCA_027123425.1). NCBI lineage: Eukaryota > Viridiplantae > Streptophyta > Magnoliopsida > Malpighiales > Erythroxylaceae > Erythroxylum > Erythroxylum panamense. Next base: position 31,439,986 of record JAOTIZ010000201.1, on the reverse strand, counting down.
GTATATAGGCTTACTTTTGGCCCTTTATGTTGTCCTTCATAAGTTCAACAACTTACGCAACATGAATACACTTCGAATATTGTTCTCTCGAGATGCTCTGCATGGGTAAGAGCCAACGTTAGTTCCATGATTTCGCCAACTTATTATTCGCCCAATTGACATGATATGTTTCCCTCCATCTATCTCTTCCACATGCCTCTTATCTGTATTCTTTTCCATCTAATAGTTGGTTTGCATTAGCACTGATCATGCAACAAAACATAAATATGCATACACACAACATGCTCCTGCTTTCTGGTGATCTTTTATTCCTTTAAGTCACGGCAAGAATGAAATTCAATTCATGGAGTTATTATCAGCTCAAAGGACGGTATAGACAGCAGAGGTATATCTCACTTTTTTTTGTTGGTAGGGTTAAGGTTTAGATTAGCCAAGTCTATATTTTGAACTTAGTGCCTGTTTGGATGAATTTATACTAGTAGAGTTTCTTTTAATAGAGTTTCTAAAAATAGTTTTTCTAAGAAATTAGTTGATTGTGTGGCTATCATTTAAAAAAGAGCTTTTTTGAAATAGCTTTATATAATATATTATTTGACAATATAAAAATAAAAATACTTTTAATTTTAATTATATTTTATTTTGTAATAAAAATTATTTATATATATAAATATTATTTAAAATATATTAAACAATATGTAAAGTACAATATTATATGATTTTAAACTATATGAAACATAAATGAAAATATATCTAAACTAAATCTTTTATATGCATTATAATATAAGTAAGACAAATATAAAAATATATATTAAAACTTAAAAAAATTCAAATAATATTATATAAATCTCAAAATAAACGTGAAGATGTTTTTGTGGGTATTATGAAAATTATGTGTGAAAACATAATGGTAAAGGGGACTAAAAAAGACTCATTAATTGATCTGAAAAATCTATTTGAGAAAGTGTTTTTTTGAAAAACTTCAAATTTGAATTTCTAAAAATGTTGTATTTTAGCTTCTAAAAAAGTCATTTATATAAACAAATGTGTTTTTAGATTTTACAGTCAAATACTTATTTTTCTTAAAAACAGATTTTGCAGTAAAAAAGTACTTATTCATCCTCTAAAAGTTGAAACAAACAAGCACGAAGTCAAAGATGTAATAGATCAAATTTTAATTTGTTTTTATTTATTTTTATTTTTAAATTAAGTAAAAATTTTATTAGTTCCAATTTTTATTTTTGATTTTACTTTATTACAGTTTTCGTATTTTTTTATTTTATATTCCGCTTTATTTAGTATAACTACATATATATATTATTTAATTATTAATAAGAATTAAAATTTTATATTTAATTATTAGAATTATGAATAATTTAATATAATTTATATTAAATATAATTTAAATTTAAAACATATTCAAAATATGTAAAATTTTAGTTACGATTTGCTTTAATGATGATGATGATTAAAAATAAATATTGATTTATACATAAAATTAATTATTAAATGGTTTATTTTAATAAAATATTTAATTTACATAAGAAATTAAAATAAATTTAATCTAATTAATTAATTTTAAAAAATTATCTTTAAAATTTATCATATATAACTATTATAAGTAATATAAGTATAACTGCAATACATTAACATCCAAACTCTTTTTGTTTTTATTTAAAAATTTAAAAATCAAAGCTATGCTTAAAACAAGATTCGGATCGGATTCGAACGGGCACTTAAGCTCGAATGCTTCGTTTTTGGAATTAAACTTGGACCTTAAAAAGAATTCTAGCCCAACTTGCTATTGACATTCTTATTTGCGAGTCGAATTTAGGTACAAAATGATCATCTACAGCCCAAAGAAAAAGAGCCCATGAGCCTCAGTTATACTTCAAATTAAAAAATCCACATTTGAAGGAATTTAACTTTTTTTAATGCAATAAAATTAATATATGTGATTTTTGTAATCATTATATTTAAAATACGCAATTTATATTATATTTATGATAATTTTTTCCATAATTCATAAGATAATGATTGTAAATCCTATAATTGTTATAAAAATTAGGGATGTCAACGTCAATTTTTTAAAAATAATTTTTTAAAATTAAGAATATAAAATAACTTATTTTTTAATCGGATATGAGTTTGAATTACTTAAGTCTGGGCTTATTTGAAGTTTAATTCTTTTAAATAAAATAATGTTATTGTGTTCATAATAATTGAGTTTCGAATCAGTCTAAATCTAAGCCTGACCTATAAGTCAATTTATACAATTAAATTTAATTTCATAAGCTAAAAATTTTAAATGGTTTCCAAAGCCGAAGGGATTGTCTAATGTCACGTTCGGTTTAGCCGATAGCAATACGATGTAGGTGCCATCAAATAAAACAGCTTACAACATAAGAAAGAGACATAAGGGAGACCTAATGAGCACCTGAAACAATGCTTTTCAAGAAGAAGATAGTGTATCAATTGACCACACTTTGAATGGATGGCCCGCGTGGGGGTCACCCTAGCTAGACCAAAGTTAGGCATGACAATTTTTGTTGGTACGAACTTAACAACTCGGACCTAAATTGATCCGATTTGAATTTGAGTTGTTCAATTTGGTTCGGTTTATTTTGGAATTTACAATTTTTAAATAAAATAGTATTACTTTAAATAAAAATATTGTTTCTAATTGTTAAACTTTAAAATCATTAATTGAGTTTAGCTCTAACCTAATTAAATTTCAAATCATCAAAACTTAATTGAGATCATAACTCGATTAAACTTTGAGTCAATTTCGAGCAATAATATACAATTTCGAATCAAACTCGAGTTTGAGTAGACTTAACCTAGCCTATCCTATTATCGAAGCATATCCAAAACTATAGTAATATTATTTTAAATAATTATTCAAAATTAAATCAAAATTAAATTAATCTAAATTAGGCGCTTATTTATTATATCTAATTACATCATTCCATATCTTTAATTGACTTGTCCAAGATATTTATTGAGCCTCGAGACAAAATCAACATTGCATGTTCACCGAGTTTAACATTATCATTAGCAATCCGATACGCTTAAACGTTTTTTTGGGGTCAAGATGATATGTCATGTTCATCTTTGACATAAATAATTATATTTGACTATTAATTTCTTTTTTCTTTCAACTTAACACTTAATTATATAATTAATTTACACTTAAACTTTATTAATCACTTTTATGTTAAACTATCTTCAATTCTTAATAAGAATTTAAATTAGATAAACACAATAGAAATTAGTCGGTTTGGTGAGAAGTTAATAAGTTCAATCTAAGTTGAACGAGATTTAAGTTGAATTTATTTATTTTCATTTTAGTTTTAAATTAATCCCATATTTAAATTGCTCGTGTTGTTTTGACATAAAATTTAAGAATTTCAGTATAATGATATTAATTTTATTTTAAAAATTAATAATTTTAATCAGACTTAAATTTCATGACACTTTAAATTGTTTAAGCCTCTGATATACTAATAGAGTCTTTGTCGGTAGAATTTCTTTTCTGTAGAACTTTTATGAGAAGAATTTTTTTAAGAAAACAGTTGACTATTTGTCAGTTTGATTGTCATTTAAAAAGAGATTTTTTAAAAGAGTTTCGTTAGACTGTTTGATAACATAAAAATAAATAGTATTTTTAATTTTAACTATATTTTAAATAATAACATATAAAATATTTATAAGTTTTATAAGCAACTATTACTTAAAGCTCTCTTACACAAAAATTTACTTTAAATAATAAAAATATAATGTTGGTTTTGAAATTTACAATATAATATAAATCGATTTCTATAAATTATTAAATATCTTTAAATATTGCGATTTTCAAACAAAACGGTAAAAACCAAAGAGAAGAGAGAGAAGGCAGTCCCGATCCAAAAGCGGACAACGACACATAATTACTGTTTCCTTACATAATTACGAAAATGCCCTGGCCCACCCTTCATGATACTCCCACGCGCTCTCTGGCTCACTCCCTCCCCTTTCAATACACTCGAGAGCAGTGATCGAAACTGACATCGACAGACACCGAGTGCGAGTGGACTAGATAATAAAAGACATAACTGGCTAATTGTGTTAAAACAGGAGGGAGGAAGCACTCCTAGTGGAGCTTACGAGTGTTGGGTTCAGTACAACATCCTCTCACCGCTGTCGCATTCAAATCACCACCTTCTTCCTAGCACCGCCGCCGCCGCCATCTCCTCCTCCGCGGTCTTCTCTCTAAAGTCTCCTGTTCCGGCACCTTTTTCTCTCACTTCCCAAGGTTTCCTTTTATTTTTCTGTTCTGAGTACTCTGCTTTTGTTTGTGGCTTTAATGGTCTTTTTATTTTGATCTTCTATTGTTCTGTGTTCATGCTTTTCCAAAATCCAAGCTTGCGTTCACTTTTTGACAGTTCCACTGTAGAGTAGAGTAGGCTTTGTCTTTTGATAGGGTTATCTTTTATGTGATCGGTGTTTAACGGGTGTTCTATGCTCTTTGTTGTAGAAAGGGAGGTATGTTTTCTTTTTCTTTCTGTTCTTTTTGGGTTGTTGAATATGAAATTTTGTTATTTTTGATCTAAATAAGACGTTTTAGGGAGGAGTGAAATTTTGTTGATGTTTCTGCTTAAATTGAGTGGTTAATGGAATGAGTTTTTTGATTTCGTTTGCAAAATTATTTACCGAACAATTGGAAGCTAAGTGGATGGATTTGCTTTTTAAAAGCTACAGAATCTATATATGTTGATGAAAGTATGTTTTCCAAAAGGAACTGATTTTGGAATTTTATGGTTAGCTGCATAGAGTTAGGAAAAAATGCGGTCACCCTTGTTAATGTTATGTTAATTATGCTAATCCATTTGATATAAGAGCGGAAGCTCAAATGAAGTTTGCAAATCAAACGGTAGGTTATTCGAATTTTTGATAATAGGAATCATGCCAATGTCAAGTAGAGAACGATTTTAGATGATAACAAATAGCAAATTTCATTTTCTTCCAATGGAAATCAGCTGAGAATAGGCATATTTGAAAAAAAAGAAAAAGCACTGTCTTTTTCTCTCTCGCATTTCCCGGTAGAAGTTGTTGTGGAAGTTGCAGCTTTATGTGTTGAACTTGCTTGATATTTGACAACTGAATTATTCTTTTGAATGAAATAAGTTTTGTGGGTTTCTTATTTATAATGCATTACCTTTAATTGTCATTGTACGCAAGTGGAATATGAAGAATCATTGTCCCCCCAACAGTTTTACTGCTTTGTTATTGTGTATTGTGCCTGGTCACTTATATATTTCATTTTGGGGTTGAATGTAGTTAAATATTCAACCAGTCGATGACACTTGGTACCTTATGAATTGAAGCACTTGACTCTCTTAGCATGGATAAAATGACTACCGATTGCCCCTACCCTGGATGCTTTTTTTGTGTCATGAAGGAAGGGAATCCAAGCAAGCGTAGAGCGAGTATATTAAAATTCTTTAGAGAACTCCCTTCACAAGATGATGATGGCCAAGTCCTCCCTATTAGTGGCCTCTGGAACACTGCCATGGCACATCCAAATGACCCTGAATTCATCGAATTGGGAATATTTGAGTGCATGGCTTCACTTATATGGAAAGGATTAAAGAATCGTCGCTGGCTTGCACATGACCAGAATATATACATTCCCTACTATGCAGCCCATATTATTGGATCCTATACTATGAATATGGAAGAATTTGCTGAAAGAGCTGCTCTACATGCTGATGTAATTCCTCCCTTGGTTGAGCTTTTGAGGGGGAGGTTGACATGGGTGGAACAAAGAGTGGCTGTGCGAGCTCTTGGACACTTGGCTACATATCCCAGTACTTTTCCTGCTATAGCAAGCCATGGAGAAATCCTAGAGCTTTCTATCCAACTTGCGATGAGTTCACTAGAGATAGTTTACACACACTTTTACCAGTTTGTTGATAGAAGGCTAAGCTATCACTGTGATCTACTGACACGTGGCATGGGTGGCGTTGAAATGGAATCAAGAAAGGCAGAGGAATGGGCTAGTCAGTTGCAATGCTGGTCACTTCAGCTCATTAATTGCTTTGCTTTCAAGTCCGAGTTTCTTCCCACAATATGCAAGCCTGAGTTCTTAGTTAAGCTTCCTGGGATGTGGGGTGGACTTGTTAATGAAAACTCACCTGCTGGTATAGGCCTGTTGAGAACTATTTGTCATCATAAACTTGGTCGAGGACCTGTAGCTAGCTGTCCTGGTATCATTGAGGCATTATGTAATATTGCTCGCTCATCTGATGATTGGCAGTATATGGCTATAGACTGTCTTCTTTGGCTGCTTCAAGATCCAAGCGCATGCAATAAGGTAAATTAAGCAGTTTTAACTGAGAAGTTAGAGAGATACTTTTACAAACATATTTGTTAGTTTTGTGCTGCTGGGTGAGGCCACTGGGATGAGCTTTGACTGTTCTGTCCTATTTTGAGATTTATGGATAGATGAAACTTACACTTTAGTTGCACAGTTAGCAATTATGCATATTTATGCTTGGAAGTGAAAGATTGTGGCATTTTATGATTTATAATTGTTTCTATCGAATCATTATAATTCTTAACTTTCAAACATCTGCCGTTACTTATGTAGAACTCGTCTAATTTTTAGAGCATTTATCCTGTTCTGTGGATGAAAGGGAAGAGAGAGGGAAGTTTTCGGTAGGTTGCTGTCATGTAATGTTCAAATTGCAACAAATTAGAAATTTATGAGATGGGACCCGAAGATATTGAGTATGTCTTCCACTGTAACAATCATTAAAAATCTTGTGTCATAAAGACATATCATATTTGCAGAACTCAGTAATCAGAGTTCTATGTCTAGGCAGTTGTTTATAATTCTTTGCAGTTCATTTTCACATAAACGTAACATGCACAGTGCTAACTACTACAATTTGCTGATATAAGTGGCATTCTCCAATTTCAGCTTGAGCTGCTATTTTAACTAGAGCAGGCTTACATGTAGAAAGAAAATTAAAGAATATTGTAACTCCTCTATTAATTTTGGATATTCTAGTTTAAATTAAGTTGGTTTCACCTGATGCTTCTTGTGCCGTTGTATAGGTGATTGATAAGGCAGTGCCTGCTCTTGTCGACCTGGCAGAGATTACGACACTTGGTGAGCAAAAAAAGCTTGGGGATACCATTGTTAATGTGCTTCAGGAATGTATCCAATCACAAGGAACAGGGCGTAACTCTATTAGTAACCGAACAAGAGAATTAATTGAGGCAGTGCTAAGTTGTAAACAAAGATTGAAATGGGAAAAGAATATTCCTAAAGATGATCTTCATATTAAGCAGGCAGCAGCATTGGTGGTCAAGCTTGAAGGGAATTCCCTTTTCTCATCAGGGAATATATCTGAAGCTGCATCAAAGTACTCAGAAGCATTGTTGCTCTGCCCAGTCAGGTCCAGAAAAGAAAGAGTTGTTCTTTACAGTAATCGAGCTCAGTGTCATCTTCTGTTACAACAACCCATAGCTGCTATAAGTGATGCTACGCGTGCACTTTGTCTTCACAACCCACTTAATCGTCATGCAAAAAGTCTCTGGAGAAGAGCTCAGGCTTATGACATGCTAGGCCTAGCTAAAGAGAGCTTGTTAGATGCTATTCTCTTCATCAATGAATGCTCTCAGTCAAACGATCCTGATCTGTCTTTGAGGCAAAATAAAGTTCCTGATTATGCTGAGCGACTAGTCAAGAAGCAAATGCGTGCAGCCTGGTTGTTTAGAGAGGCAGCTATCAAACATGGCGGTGTACGCGGTGAGGGTATTGCTGGACACATGTATGGACAGGAAAGTGACGATTCAGAATGGGAGACAGCCAGTGAAAGTGACATAGGAAATGATGGAAGGGATGAAATGGGTGATGACGACGACGACGACGGTGATGATGGAAGTGAATGGAAGAATGATGATGAGAGGCAAGACAAACATGACAAGCCATCATTGAAAGGTATCACTCAGCGTTTCAAGCTTTAGTATTTTATATATGCACCAGATAGGGATGCTATGATAAATGCAGTCAAGTATTTGCAAATAAGCCCGGGTCACAAAAATGAGGTTCATGTTTACCTAGAATAGTTTATCATATTCTGCTTTCCAATATGTGAAAACATGTGAGCAAAGTAGTTTATTCTCTTGCCTTGCTCAAATAGTTGCACAATAGCATGCCTATTAATCTTGTGCGATAAAATGCTTGAGGAACATTGTTAAGTTTAATGCTGTGCTGGTCCGTTTACATTGTCTTTCTAAAGTTGAGATTATTACTTATTAGGCTGTATCCTTGTGATTAGTAGTCTTTGATGTTAGTGAGTGGTAACATGAGGTGCATCTTTTCATGTAAAGGCAATACTTATCTACTAACTATTAAGAGCATCCATCCTATCTTGGAACTTAGGACAGTTTACTTACTGCAAAGTGAAGAATATACTGATTGATGTTTGAAAATACACATTTGCTCCATTGAAGGTGGTGCATTGGAAGTTGGTGGGTAACGTAAGATTTTATTTCATATACCGTTCTAAATGAGAACGATATATCGAATACTACTGCACGTGCCATGAACTGGTCATTTCTGTGTTGGTTAACGAATAGCTCTCACTACGCATGTAATTGTTTGGTTGGATATGTTGGTCCTTTACCATAATCCAACTTGGAGACAATTTGTTGAAACAATATTAATAATATTTTGGTGTAAAATGTGTGTTTTTTTCCCTTTTGCTATCCATATTCCATAGGTAGAACCTCTTCTTCTGTATTTGTATGAATCAATATTATTACATTTCAATTCTTTCTCGGCACCTCCGAAGGAAAAATCCCGAATTAGATCCTAAATTGACCGGTTAGTGTGAGCTTGTCCATTTGGTTGTGCACTCTTCAAATAAGAATCCATTTTTCAAAAGATACCGGCTAGTTCAGCTGTCAGCACAAACGTGGTGTGTTTGCCACTTGCAATATGCTGCTTAAAAGTAATTGTGTCTGTCTTAAAACTCCTAAAACATCATGTGCCCATCTTGATTTTTCGATGCAGACATGAAGCATGTGTATAACGTGCAGCTAACAGAAGATGAATCTTGAATTTACATAGAATGTGATCCTCCTGATGAACAAAGACAGGAATGTACCGTGTCAAAGCGGCTTGTGAAGATTCTCAGTTTTGTAAGAGACAGGTAAAAGAATATGATGAAACATTGTTTAGGAGTGTGTCTTTTTTTTTTTTTTAAGGTTTGCTTATTGGTTTCTTCAAATTTTTTCTTGATGATTTTACAACTGTAGAAAAAGAAAGTGTTGTGAGTGTAAACAACTGTAGATTACAATGTTAAGCTTCTTGAGTGGGGTAAAAGGAGGAGATGTGTAAATAAACCCTCTTGTGGGTGTTTTGAGCATTGAATTTTATTAAAATTAAAATGATCATGGTTGCTATTTATTATAAATGGTCATTCTTGTTATTTCTCAATGTTATTTATTTGTAAATTAATGTGTACATAAAATTCCAATGGCAAGATGAGAAAAGAAAAAGGAAAAGAGTTGGCATTTTGTTGTTGTCAAATTAAGCATGGCTCGGTCTAACTCGGTCGAAGTAAGCGGGTTAAGCCTGAATTACTCGGGCCCTAAGACAGCTTAATCGATTAAGCCTGAATCACTTGGGCCCTAAGATAGCTTAATCGGTTGAGCGTGAATTAATTGGGCTCTAAGATAGCTTAATCAGTTTAAGATGATTTAAAAGTTCCAAACAACATTATTTTAGTTTGTAAGTTTAAGAAATTAAGGACTATAATGATGTTACTTAGAGTTGGGCAAGGCGAAGGAAGGGTCAGGCCTCGGTTACTTGGGCAAGGTGGGTGACGAGTCCGATCCGATTCATTATCATCCATATTATTCTTATTTAGAGTTCAACTCATAAATTTTGAGTTGAAGTTGAGAATAAAATTGAAATGGTTGAGGTTTGGATTCAGGAGACCAAAACTAGGCCAAAACTTGAAAGAGAAAAGTCTAAAGCTCAAAGGAGCCCAAACATAGTGAAGCTAGGGCATGAGTGTTTACCGGTGATTAAAAAACTTCATCAATTTAACCGATTTTATCGTAAAAGTTTTGAATTTTTTAACTTTTTGTTCGATTTTAAACTTTTCAATTAATACAAATTGATCGGTTTGTTAATAAAATTTATATTTTAATAAATTTTTGTAAACTAAAATAAATCGATTAATTTTTATTTAATATATTTTAATTAAATTTCAAATTCTTTGATAAATAAGTGCAATATTTTTTAATCATATTTTAAATCATTTAATTTTAATCAATCTTTAACTAAATTTATGACAATCGGATACTAATTGTGATTTCACCTTCCCTTGTAAGCGCTTATAGGAGGGGGGGTTCAATAGTATCAGAGCTGTTAGGTTCAGCCTGAGTTTGTCCAACGTCGCAAGTTCGAATCTCAGAAACTCAATTTGGGAATAAAACCACAGAGAGGGTGGTCCCGAAGAGGGCCCTCTTGTGGGCCTACTGTGTGTGATCTAAGGTCCAGATAAAAATGAGCTTTTGATGCAGAGGGGTATATTTAAGATTTAGTTTCATCTCTCTTTGGGAGCCCTTATGGGGGGCTTAGTGGTCTGATACCAATCAGGGACTCCGAATGACACACAGGAAAATTATGACACGCCAACTGGTTTTACTGGGCTTAAATCTTATAAATTACGAGTCTAATCCAACCCTTTGTTACTGCTTGTCCTTTGATATAATATCCAGGTTTGGTTTATTGATAAGATAAGTTACTGATAGTTTGTTGCACTTAATATAAGATATGTAGTTTTCTAAGTGATGGATTCGTGCAAGTTACTGCATTTCTCCTACTAATTTTGAAAGGCTGAACAAAAATCTGAATTTAAATTATAAAATAATGGCAACCCACCTAATAACCATGTCTTTCCAACGTTTACCATTGTTTATATATACACGAAATTATTCACTAACCACTGTTTTGCAGGTTTGCCGTTTCAGGTTTGGTATCTGCACAAGTAACTGCACATATAACTTCTCTGATGGAAAAAAGAGGGGATGCAGACAGTGTTCAATCATACCTCAATTCAGAAGTCATGGAGCTTTGGGGGGAAATGGTGTTGGTAACAACGAGGTGAAGCTTACAGCCTTAATAGTTGGTGAATCATTTCCTACGGAAGCTCTATTGATAATGGCTTGCAAGATGAAGACAATCACGACAGTGGGCAAGTAAAATAGAACTTTCAAGCTTCATTTTCAGTCGATCTGATTGTGACTTTGGTTTGTTTGGGTTTGGTATATGAATGTCGAAGTGTTGTGTTGCTGGAATGTTATGTAACTGAATTTATATTACTAAGTCTATGATAAGGATTTTAGGAGAGCTACATTTCAAAAGTTAGCTTATGAGGGTAGAGAGCCCGTAGTTTTTATAAATCTCATATCAATTTTGTATTTAATTAATATGAGATTCAAGTCCCATATCTTGCAATTAGATTAAACCGTAACATTCGTCCCCTCATAAGGACCAATGTCCTCATTGGTCATAGCCATGTTGGTCACGGTTAATACTTTCAGGTCACCACTCTGAGATCCTTGTTGATCACGGCCACGTTGGTCATGGCTGGCACTCCCAGGCTACCATTCTGTGGGCCACCACTTCAAGACCAGCTCTGATACCAATTGATAAGGACTTTAGGAGAGCTACACTTCAAAAGCTAGCTTATGAGGGTAGAGAGTCCAAAGTCCTTATAAATCCCATATCAATTTTGTATTTAATCAATATGAGATTCAAGTCCCATACTTTACAATTAGATCAAACCGTAACAGTCGAAGAGTTAGATTTATAAGGTTTCTTGATAGGAAGTTAACGGAGGAGTGTTGGTGGTAATGCTTGTTTGACTGTTCCTTAAAATTTTGTATTACCCTTTTCCTTTTAGGGGGTAAAGAGATTTCTATTGAAAATCTGTAATACTGTATATAACATTTTCGTATTTGTATAAAGTTGACTAATTTTCCGACAACAAAAAAAACTAGCCTATTCCTACTCATTATGTTCATACATAGGGTTGACAAAGAAATGATCAAACTGTGACACGTGATCTTAGGTAACACATTATTTAATCGTGGGATCATTTGTTGTTCTCAAAACAAGGATTCTATTTCCAAGTTGTGACGAATGAATTTTAATGTGAATTAGCCTATTTTTAATTGAGTTTATATACGTATAATTTTTCTGTAGATTTTTTTAAAAGAATTATTCTAAGAAGTCAGTTGATTATTTAACTGTTATTTAAAAAATAGTTTCATATAATAGACTGTTTGGTAACATAATAATAAAAAATATTTTTAATTTTATCTATATTTTATTTTAT
>JAOTIZ010000201.1:31366375-31377028 GCA_027123425.1 Erythroxylum panamense | reverse complement strand
CCAAACAGTGTAAATTGAATTCAATCCCAACTTCATTAATGTAATTGAATTCAATTCGTTCACGAATTCAATTCGGAAGTTTCCAAACAGCAAAAAAGCCCTAACTTCTAAAACGATGACCGAGAGATAGTTGATTACCAAGAGCCAGTGACATGTAGTTTTACCCTTTATTAGTTATTTTTAATAGGCCAATATAAAAAATAATTAAAACATACACATAAAAGATAATAATAATAAAATATAAATAAATAAATATTTATTAATATTCTTACATATAAATTATAGTGTAAAATTGAAGTAGTAGTTAGGGGTAATTGTTTCTACTTTTTTTTTGTTTTGGTTTTTTTTAAATTATAAAAGTTATAAAAATAATTTTTGTTTTTTATTTTTATTTTTATAATTTAATTTACTATTATTTAAATATATTTTATTTAATTATTTAATAAAAATATAAACAATTTTATTCAACCTTATATTTATATATTTAATAAAATAAAATTAATTATTAATAGTGATAAAAATATAATTAAAACCCTTGTGCTCATTTCTTCTATTTTATTATAACTAATTAATTAAAAATTATTAATTTAAATTTAAATTTAAATACGCTTACGCTCATTTTAACGCCAAACGTTCCGTGTTAAATGGAGCGTAGTGTAAAAGACGACGTCGTAAGACGACTTATTTGTACCGGAATCTGCCTTCAGCTTGAAGCGCACTCAAGGGTCATTTTCTCGGCGTAGACACAGAAATAAAGCAAAAAAGCAACAAAAAAATAATACAGATCGTCTCGGTCGCCATATAATGTCGGCGACCAAGTCCAAGAGCTCCGGCGTGGTGCCGTCGACGATGAGTCCGAGAGTTTGGATCTACTCCTTTCTGCTTAGTCTTCAATACGGAGCTCAACCTCTCATCTCCAAGCGCTTCACCAGGTGCTTTGCCCCTTCGTTGCAACTTGTCTCCTATACGCTTTGTTCACTTCTCTAGATTTCCTCTAAGTTTGTAATTTCTCGTCCAATCCTATGCTTCTTGTTACTTTTGGAACAAAGCTTCATTTCGTTGTTTATGTTCAAGCGACGCGACTCGTCGAATAGATCGGGGAAAGGAAATGTTAAATCTTAGTTTTCATCCTTATGTGCAATGTTAAAGCCATGTGGTCCATTTTAGCTTTGAGTTCCTGATGTTTCAGCAATTTATTAACTTGTTACTTTGTGTTAAATGCAGACGAGAAGTGATTGTTACATCATCTGTATTGACATGTGAGATAGTTAAAGTAAGTGTAAAACTGCTCTGCAAATTGATTTTCTTGTCGGTTTTGGCTTTGAAAATTGTGTATGTTTGACCTGATCCATACCATTCTATACCTGTGCTCCTTAGGTAGTTTCTGCTCTAATTCTCATGGCAAAACAAGGGACTTTGAAGAAAGTATTTGCTCAGTGGTCTTTGATTGAATCACTGACTGCGTCAGGACTTCCTGCGATGATTTACGCCCTGCAAAACAGCCTGCTGCAGATATCATACAAGAATCTTGATTCTCTCACATTCTCAATATTAAACCAGACGAAAATATTTTTTACTGCTCTGTTTACGTATATAATACTGAGGTATGTGGCACTGGTTGGAGACTTGTAGTTGTAGATGATGCTTAATTCCTGGAATCCTGTGGTTTGTAGATGAAACTATATTGATGTTGTGTCCTTTTCAATTGTGGTTTTGCAATTGGTTTTTTTTACATTTGGTAATCCAGGATAACACTTACGAGTGAATATAAAGAAAGATGATTATTTTTCTATTGGTTGCTCTCAGTTACCTTCAGATTTCTATGTCTTATAGCCATTACCTGAAAATTTGTTATATGTAAACTTGACTAAAAGTACTAAACTTGCATTTCATTTTCAATGTCTGTTATAGTTTATATTTCTATGATCTATCTGCTTTTATCATGAGACATGAGCTAACTGAGACAATTAAGAGAAAGTATGTTTGTGTAGATACAAGTAGTTGTATGATTTTAGGTGTATTCGAGAGCTTCTTTTTTTCAATTTTTGCTTATTAAACAGGCAGAAGCAATCAATTCAACAACTTGGAGCTCTTTTCTTGTTGATCATGGCAGCTGTTCTGTTAAGTGTTGGTGAAGGATCTAGCAAAGCATCTACTGGTAGTAATAACCCTGACCAAATTCTATTCTATGGAATTGTTCCTGTGCTTGTTGCCTCTGTGCTCTCTGGTCTGGCTTCAGCTTTGTGTCAGTGGGCTTCTCAGGTTTGTCAAATTTTCTTTTCCATTGTCCATAATGTTGCTGTGGTCTTGTCAATTCCTAGCCCCAACCTTTAATAATTCTTTTCACAACAGGTGAAGAAGCATTCATCATATTTGATGACTGTGGAAATGTCTATTGTTGGAAGCCTGTGCTTGTTGGCAAGTATCACTAGGTCCCCAGATGGATATGCCATCAAACAACACGGATTTTTCTATGGTTGGACTCCACTAACAATGGTAACCAGTTTACGCTATCTATTTAGTCATTTTTTGAAATTAAAACAGGAGAGGATGTAAAATAGCCATATGTTATGACAAGTTAATACTTCAAATATGATGGTCAGAGTGAAAGATTGTCAATTGGCTTTTCATGTTGGGAAGTGCCTCCTGGACTAGGTGACTGTCAGCTTACTGAATCAGCGTGTTAATCTGTTAGTTTGAGGACTGAAGAAAATTTTTGTTTAGGATAGATCATATCGCCTCTTAATAACCAACTTTTAATCGATACATAACTTTTGGGTTGTGAAGCTCTCTTTCTCAGATAGCCTAAGTGGTAGAATATCTGATGGAGGAACTACTGTTGCTTTTGGAGTAAATTTTGGTTTCATGTCATTGTCCTGTTTGTGGCCTGTTGTGATAGAATAAGAACTTAAACTTCTTGTGGAGCTGATTATTTATATCAAGTTGTGAGATGAATGCGTTTTGGGAAACACTAGGACATCAACATGGTTGCTGTCACTTTATTTATGCTAGAGATACCCAATATGATGACTTATTTATCCATGGTGTGTAACAAGTCATTGGCTGCTTCTTTTGACATGCGCACACGTCTAGAGATATATGATTGGGTACTATTTTGAATTATATATAGTGGTCACTGAATGGACTTTAGATGAGAAATAGGTACCTGTTATCCTAATTTATAAAAGGCCAAAAGTTGATTTGCTATTTACCGTATTGTTGTACTGTATATGAAAAATCTCTTCGTTAAGGTCATACTAAGTTGGTGTCATACTGTATTTGGAAGGATTCAATAGTAGATAATGCAAAATTGACCTGAGGTCCTTGTTTGAGGTGGTTGAGAGTTGTAAAAAAAAATCAGACCGCATCTTCTCTGTAATACATAAATGCTTTCTCCCAAAGTTTTCGTAATTATTTGTGATAAGATATTGTGAGCACAATTCTGTGTCAATTTTCCTTTTAAGGTTTCTATTGCTGTCAGATTTTTCTCACTTGCCATAAATCTGAAGTATGTATTGCTATCAGATTCCTGTCACAGCCAATGCTCTTGGAGGAATTCTAGTTGGTCTTGTTACGAGCTATGCAGGCGGGGTTCGAAAGGTACAGCTTTAGATGATTTTGTGATTTCAGTGAAAATTTTGTGATATGGCTTCAGGTTCCTTCACTAGTTGGTAGTAGAGATGGCAAGAGTTCTTTTTATAGGCCAATCAAGCTTGAAGCTTGAACAAAGCCCTCGAAATGTTTTACTTAAAACTGAACTCAGCTTGAAACCCAGTCAAATCAAACTTTGTCGGTTGACTTCAGTCGGGATCGACCCTTTTTGCCATCTGTAGTTCGTAGATCAAGTTTTTGTCAACATTTGTTGCTAATTAGAGAGATCAAATTGCTTGTCAAATGGAAATTTGAGTAAGTTTTGTGTTCGGACAATACGTTATTGATTCATTTGTGTGCAGGGATTTGTCATTGTTTCTGCACTTCTGGTGACAGCCTTACTTCAGTTCATTTTTGAAGGAAAGCCTCCCTCATTCTACTGTCTGGTGGCACTGCCCCTTGTCGTCAGCAGCATTACAATATACCAGAAGTATCCATATCGGGTTAAAAAGAAGGAAGCATAATCTGAACCATGCACCAAGCAGATTTTTGTGTGGTTCGTTTACATGTTCCAGGTGACACTAACTTGTAGATACTATGTTTTTTAATATGGTCAGAATAAGCATTCATAAGATTGAACTAAATCTTGTATTCATCTGATTTACTAACACCTCAAGCAATGCACACTTGTACGCCTCTGCTGTCATAACTAATTATTAAAACATTCATCTGATTTGACTCTTTTAATCGATAAAGAATCGATTAATTTTTTATTTTTATTTTTAATTTTTCGAGTTGATTTATTTTAATAACTTTTAATTATTAAAAACTGACAGGTTAATTAATTAATCAATCGGTTTTGTAAATTAATTAATTTTTATAAGTTAAAATAAATCAATTAATTTTTATTTAACAATTTTATTTTTAATTAAATATTAAATTTTTTAATAAGAATAATTTCTTTCGGTTATATTTTAAAATTTTTTTAATGTTTTGAAGGTTATTACTTATTTTATAATATTATTTAATTATTGTATTTTTTAGTGCTCGTAAATTATTTATTTATATTTTTAAATACAACGTTGGAGAAGTTAATGTCAAATTAGTTATAAATAAACAAAAAATAATGTAATTAAATAATATTATAAAAATAAATTAAAAAATATTATTTACCTTTTATCTATACTTTACATTTTCAACAAAATGATCAATCTAGTATTCTTGAATTTAGATAATATTTTTTTTAGAATAAAGTTTTGTATAATTAGAGTATATTTATTTATATGCTAACTCATATTTTTATTTCTATATTTTTATTTACGTATATTTATAATCTATATTTTAGTATCATAAAAATATAATAAAATAATAAGATTTATTATTATCTATATAATGAATATAACCATTTTACTAAAATAAAATTTTCATTTGAATATGGTATCTTATATATTAAATTTAATTTTACATAATAAGATAATGAAAATCTCAAAATATAAATATTTTAAAGTAACATTATATTAATAAATTAGATTATATTTTATAATTGAAGGTTTAAAGTTAAATTAATATCAAATTTTAATTTAACAAAATGAACTCGTTTTATTGAATGATCGAAAAATTTATAACAAAAAAATGACATCGGGCATTCAAGAATTTGATCCCATTTTAAACCGGATTTGGGCCAGCCCGGCTGCCCATTTCCATGCCTAGGGTAGTCCAGCCCAAGCCCAGCAAAATCACCAGAACAGACACCCAGTTCAACCACAGAAGAACCTGTGTGTTGAGTGAGAGGGAAGCAGAAGATGGGTAGCAGACTAGGAAGACGAGTTGTGCACTTCGCGAACATTCCCATAAAGCTCTTGACGCCCACAACCTTCTCGAACATCAAAGAAATCGCCTTGAAAACCGTCCCCTCCGCCTCCAAGATCGAGATTAAGCGCGTTCTCCAATCCCTCTATGGCTTCGACGTAGACAACGTCCGTACTCTCAACATGGAGGGCAAGAAGAGGAAGCGCGGAGGTCTGCTTATCGCCAAACCCAACTACAAAAAGGCTTACGTAACACTCCGTACGCCTCTCTCCATATCTCCCGATCTCTTCCCTCTCAAGGCTGTTGCCGACGAGAAGGAGAGGATGAATAAGCAGAAGAAGTCTAGCTTTGTCGAAGAAGACGGTGGCGATGGGAAGAGGAGGCATTGGCTTGACGGAGTTAAGGAGGAGAGGTTTGAGAATCCGAGTAGGAGAACCCGACGTTTTGGTGATGCGGCGGCTGAGAAGGCTAAGTTTCCTTGGAGTAGCATGAAGAATGGTAGGTAATTTAGGCGATGGGGGAAAAACTTTGGTTCAATCTGATTCGCGAGAAATGGTGAAATGTTAGTTTCATGTTGTGAGATTAGAATTTTGGGAATGGCTTGAAACTTTTTCCTTGTCTGGTTACTACACACTATGAAGTAATGATTACGCTTTACAATCTCTGAATTACGAAAGATCTATAACTGTGGTTACTGCTAGTTTCTTCGATTCTCCTTCTGTTCTTAATCTCTAGGATGCAATTGCGAGCGTCTGGATAGTATCTTTGTATGTTCCATTTCTGTTTTTCATTCTTTGAACTTTGAATTCTATTAGAGATGACTTTTTCTTTTATTTTCAAAAACCTTGCATGCCTTTACTAAATAGGATTTTACAATCTATTTCATAATATTTCCACCAGTAAGCAAGCCATAGGTGGATTGTAGATGCTAGGAAAGGACTTGTCTAGATCAGAAGCAAAGGATTTAGAAGACACTGTTCTTGAATCTTTCAGTGATGCTGTTGTAGAATCTAGCAGATTGGAAATTTTGAAGCCTTCCGTTTGCTGTATTAGCACATATCTGCCTTATGCTTAGAATGACTACGATAAGGATAATCTTCTTCCTAAGCTTCTTTTGCTGTATAACGGGCGTGATTGTCGCTGTCCTGCTTCAGTTTCATCTGCATCTCCTTTTTTATGGGGAAGAGATGATCCCCTGATCTTTTTCCAATTGATGGTCCAACCTGATATGCTCTTCTTCTTGTTGTTTATCTTCTCATATTCCTGTTGCAGCTCAGAATAGTCTCTCTGTAACTCCGCCATCTTCATCTTTACAGTCTCAAGTTCCGCCTTAAGGGTTATAATTTCTGTTTTTGTTGCTGATTCGTTTATCTCCTGTTCTGAGCTATCTCCACTTGCTATGGGCTCTTTCCCTTGCATGGCTGTTCTCATTTTCACTTGCTCTGAAAACAACACCTGCGAACTTATCCTCTGTTTCTTATCAGAAGTGTTAATATGATTGTATTCTTACTATATATTGTGAAGCATACAGGCATAATATGTGTCAAGTGTGTGATTGGAGTTTTCAGTTGACTAGATATCCTCTAAATTCATTTGGGCAGATAGGCCTCTGTTATGGAGTTGATGTTCTCCCATGTACAACAAAGGTTCAAGAATCTTAAACACTGTTTAGTTCCCAGCAATTTTGATCAGATGCAAGTGGAACTTTTAGTAAGCTTTTCAGTAGTCCCTGAAGTTGATATAACATTTTGATACAAACTTTGTTCTTTGCTTTTCATCTAGAATTTAAGCATAGATTTTGACAAGAGTTGGTTATTTTATGGATTAGTGATAGACTTCTGGTAAACTTTACCTGAATCACAGTTCTTACTGGCAACCTCTCATTTTGTGCTGCATGCATGCATGCGTCCAGTGATAACCTCTTGCAGTTCATTATTTTGCACAGCCTTTTCCGTTCATGATCAGAAAGTAAGGGATGAGTCTGAAGCAATTTTAGGGATGTTAGACAGCAGTCTATGTAATAGAAATTTATAGATACATGAATGGATACCTTGAGGTATGTGTCAATAGCTCTATAAAGACCATCATCACAAGTTCGAGAATTTTCTGGCAGAGATTCTGCCAAAACTTGAAATTTGCTGACAGCAAGATTTGGGTCCCTTGCAATCTCAGCAAGGTAATTGTCCAATAGCTTAGCAACGATTGATTTTGCTGATATTGAGTGCATTTGTTGTTTTTCTTGTTGATGTATCAGAAAATAATCCAGAATTCTTTGTACCGCATCGACATTATGTACTGTGCCTTCTTTAACCAGTCTGCACATATGTCAGTGACAATAGGCAATACATAAGTATGACTAATTACTTGTGTTAGCATCCATTTCTATACTGTTTCATAAAAGATCAAGCAAGAAAGAGATAGTGGAAAACTCACTTTGTCGTTTTCCTTTGATCCTCACTTTCATAATTAGGGAGTAAAAGGTCATTAACTTTGGCATTCGCCAAAGTCATCCCTGCTCTTTTCTCTAACTCTGAAATCAAAGCTGGAGATACGCAATAAACCATAGCCATCTTTAACATCTTCAGTAGGAACTTGCATGAAACAGCATCTTGTTGAGGAGGAAGTATGCTTACTAGGCTTTCAATAATAGTCTTTTGTTCCTTGGTGTGTCCAACACCCTCATCTTGCTTCTTCCCACTCAGAATGCTGAACTGTAACTCATTTTTCCCATGCCCATAACCCTTTAGTCCTTCTAAGTCCATATCCACGCCTGGTAACCATCTGACTGCATAATGCATTATGCTTTGACCAATAACTTGTGGTTTTGTCCCCTTTGCCCTGATTGCTGTTGTAATCCTCATGAAGTGATCAATGCGAAGTGTAGTCACATCATTATACCACCACCCTTCTTCATTAACTGTATCCCCAGTTGATGAATTCTCTGTGGAAGCCTTACGTGCAATTGAATCACAGCATCTTCTGACGATTTGCAAGTTTTCAGCCCACGGAGATAGATTTTCACAAGACTTCAGAATAGTGATTGTATCTGTCCAGGAAGATAGGAGTATGAATGAAAGAAATGCTTCTGTCTTTGAGATAAGATTTCCATCTTCAAATTCTTCGCTCATCTCTAGGAATTCAGAGGCACATCTTATTGGAGCTATGTTACTGGGGTTTAAGTCCAAAGGAAGATCATAACAGTATTTTAGAACGATTTCGAATGTTTCAGATCCACCTGGGAAATTTTCTAGTTTAAGCTCATAGCCTAAATGTGAAATTGAAGGCTGAAGCTCCAGATGGCCTATGTAGCCACATTTGGACACCAAGAGATACTGTCACAGCAAAGATGAATTAGTTGACAAAAGTTATGGTTCTTTGCACAGAAACTTAATCTCATACAACAATTTGTTTGAAAACCATGCATTTTCTTGTATAAGTGAATTACCTTGTGGACTTTGAAAGTGACTTCTTGAACTTGAATGGTTAGATCTGCTGGGATTTGGGAACTGACAGACCTGCATGATCCCATCAGGGGGAGGGCAGAAGCACGATAAGTGAGACAAATGACCAGTTCTTTAAAAAAGGCAGCTGCATAAGGTAACAGGATTAGTTATTTGTGAGATTTATAAGTAAATACTTACTGCATCTGACAACTAACAAACTAATACTGGTGCAATATCATTCCTAATTTATCTGCTAGAGAGATGATTGATTTGAGCTTTACCAAGATTGTTCTTTCTTCTCAAAATTATCGGCTATGACCATGGCTGTGTTGGGAACTATGATCCTTTGATCATAAACTCTGTCCATTCCATCAGAATCGCTACCTGGGCTTTGTGATTGAGCTACAGATAGGTTTTTCATGGTGACTGAACATGAGCTATGAACATGTTACCAATAATACGATTTGGTTGGTTTATTGACATGATAAAGAGCTTGTGGGGGTCTCAGGTCTCGGTAAATGCGAACATTGAGTTTGTGGCTAGAATGTAGTGTATAGGTTGGTGGGCTGTACGTATCCTTTCTGTCCTCGTATCTGCACATTGTGTTTCATGAAATTCGATAGATATCACTCAGATTTTAGGGAACAGAATGTTAGGAGTTTGTATGGTCAATTTCTCAGCCACATAATTGTGTCCTGGGGCCAGAATGCTAATTGTGTGGCTCCAACCTTGTAGATGCGGTGTAGACTTCTTTATTGAAGTGTCTCGCTTTTGCAGGCCAATATGAAATTATTGCTGAAAGGTTCTTGTATTACTATCAAATCAATTCCTTTCATGTTTTAAAAGCTGCTTCTTCACCATTGCATTACATTTATACGCACTTGAGAGCATCTAATCTGCCTTCATGAAGAACCAATCGTCTCTGGTGAACTGGATCAGTTTATCTATCCTGTCGGGACTTTAAAATGTTTGATGTTGGTTTTATATAAACCTGAATCGTATTGAACTTTCAGCTTATGAATTACATTTATGTCTGAATATTATTTTATAAAAAGGAATTTAGACCATGGGTCGGACTAGAATTGTCATTAAATCGTGGTTACTGTTTGCATGTGGATCTTGCTTGTGATGTAGAAAGGTGAAAAGGAGACTGCATGTGCTCTTGCAACATAATCAAAGTTTCATTTATCATCGTACCAAAAACAAAAAAAAAGTTTCATTTATCAACAGGAAATAGAAATAAAAGTTATTCTGAATGATATTAAACCTTTTCAGATCTTCAGATTTTACGTTTTAGCAAGTTATTATTGTCATAAAGGGGCACAAGGTGGTTGTTCTTGTTTTCGTATGCGATCCTGTGCTCCTCTTTATCCATCCATTCATTAATTAGTTGTTCCTTTTTTTTTGCGCTACTTTGTGCTCTTCTTCATTTAGAGATGAAGAGGGGCATAGAATGGTTATTGATAGATGGATGAAGAGGGGTACAGGGTGACATATAAAAATGATCATCGGTGAATTGATCTCTCGTAAAGGATAGTTCAAACAAGAGTTTGAAAATTCAATATTTGAATTATCACTAAATTTAAATTTTTTTTAAAATTGACTCTAAGTATAAGAATAATAAAAATGAGACACTTTTGAATTTTTAAAATTATTAAAAATTTATAAGTTAAAATTTTTAAAATAACGTGTTTAAAAATAAACATGATATAAACGAAAAAAGCGTAATTACCTGTTTATTTGAGCTTCTACTGGAAAAATTTTATTCAAGAAAAATAAATATTTGGTTGTAAAATAAAAAGTACTTTTT
>JAOTIZ010000201.1:31349213-31366275 GCA_027123425.1 Erythroxylum panamense | reverse complement strand
TCTACTCTTCTCTATGAAGGGATGAAGATGGGCATACGATACGATTGTTATTGGTAGATAGATGAAGAGGAGTACAGGATGACATATAAAAATGGTCATATAGTTCGAACAAGAGTTTGAAAATTCAACATTTGAATTATCACTAAATTTAAATTTTTTTAAAAAATTGACTCTAAGTGTAAGAATAATAAAAATGAGACACTTTTGAATTTTTTAATTTTTAAAATTATTGAAAATTTATAAGTTAAATTTTTTAAAATAACGTGTTTAAAAATAAACATGATATAAACGAAAAAAGAGTAATTACCTGTTTGTTTGAGCTTCTACCGAAAAAATTTCATTCAAGAAAATTAAATATTTGGTTGTAAAATAAAAAATACTTTTTTAGTAGATAAAACTACGACTTTTTAACAAGTTCAAATTTAGATATTATAAAAAAAATACTTTTTTTGGATAAATTTGTTGAATCAGTTAATAAACTTATTTTTTAGTCCCTTTCACTCTTATGTTTTATACATAATTTTTAAAATGTTCACGAATTCATATCTTTAGAGTCATTTCAAGGTTTATATAATATTATTTATTTTGAAATTTATTTTAGGACACGAAAGTTAGCAGACGTATTAAGCCGGGGGCAGAAGCGGAAAAATAAGGAAATTTGACTAAGCCGCGCTTCTTCATGGTTGGCGGTTTCTCCTCGCCCTTCATTTAAACAGGAACAAAGTTTCTCCAGTCTCTGAGAAATTCTTGAATCAATCCTCATAGATTTTCAGATCTACACATTGAAAACTGAAATCAAAACCTAAAAGTTCACATTTAGGATTCGTTCATATATAATATATATATAGCGTTAATCGAATTATCGGGAGGAAGAGAAGATGGCGACTGTGTCTCCTCTGGCCAAGTACAAGCTGGTTTTCCTCGGCGATCAGTCGGTCGGTAAGACCAGCATCATCACTCGATTCATGTACGATAAATTCGACACGACTTATCAGGTATTCTGTCTGACGATCATTTGATTGATCTCTTAATTTTGTCAAGGTGTCAGGTGGATCAAATGATGAATAAAATGGATTTGGGAGATGTAACAGCGTTTTGAGTGGTTTGAGTGAAATAACTTGTTTGGATCTGTTTCCTGAGGTGGAATTGTTCGTGTTAAGTTTGTTGATCTGTTTTCAGAGGAGTAAGGGAAGTGTGGATTTATTAGGTGTTTTAGAGTGATAAGTTGTGTTGATTAAGCTTTGATGGATGCTTAATTTGTTGAGTCATCGTTTTGATCGAACTTTCAGTTGCAAGATTGTTGCTTAGTGCTTTTTTCTTCTGACGTGCATTGCAGGCTACAATTGGAATTGATTTTTTGTCCAAAACGATGTACCTTGAAGATCGCACTGTTCGTTTGCAGCTCTGGTAGGTCGCTCTTGTCTCGTCTCAAGTTGATAAGTATTAGTGAATTGCTTGATCCATTTATGGTGATTGTTTGCTAATGTTGTGAGGAAACAAAATCTGTTTCGATCTTGGAAGAGAACTCTTTGAAATTTGACAGAATTGGTTGACCAACAAAGCAAAGTCTTTCGTGAAATATTATAGCATTCTTGTCTTGTGCATTTGTCAAAAATATTTCTTGCACAAGGAATGAAGTTGGAATCAGCACTTTTCATGGTTTCATAAGAAAATCAAGACATTGTGTCTAAGAGTAGTTTCAATTTTTCAGTCAGATATTTTCTATTCAACTACACTTTGATCTCCCAAAACGTCAAGTTCTTAGTGGCAATAAAATAGTTTTCTTCCTTTCCTTTTTATGTTTGATAAAATTTTGTGCTTAGGATGAAGATGTAGTTGTACTAATTATGTTGTTTCGTTTCACGATTTAGATGTTTGTTGTGAAGAAAATTCTTTTAATTTTTTGTTCTTTAATTATTTAGAAACTATGTTCTGTGTCAAATTTTCTGAGTGCTATGGTTTTGTGCTCATCCAATTTGTCCCTTCAGTGCTAATTTTTTGGTTTCTTTATACATATTCTAGGTTTTCTAACAAATTTATTGTTTGTGCAGGGATACTGCTGGGCAAGAAAGATTTAGAAGTCTCATACCCAGCTATATCCGGGATTCTTCTGTTGCTGTAATTGTCTATGATGTAGCAAGTAAGTTGTTTTTAACTTTAAAGTGCTTCAATTAATGGTAGATGATAAACTGCATATTTTGCAGATGAACATTGTTGTTATGCTAGTTACAAACATGTGTTTCCTTTGCATGTTTAAGGCAAAATTTTTCTCTACCTCCTTTTGGGTGAACCTGCTGTTAATAGTTAAGGTTTCAATTTGCCTTGAAATCAACATCTTCCATGTTTGCTTACCTGATGCTAAATATATTACTGATTCATTCTTATGCAGATAGACAGTCTTTTTTGAACACTTCCAAGTGGATTGAGGAAGTACGAACAGAACGAGGCAGTGATGTTATCATAGTTCTTGTTGGCAACAAAACTGATCTAGTTGACAAAAGGTGAGATGTAATATCAGTTCTTTATATTGGGACTGTGGTCGATGTTAGTTGGATTGATCATAAAGCCTTTTCTTGCTCTGGATGACCGCATGGCGAAAATTGTCCTGATTTGTTCTCAGATCTCTTCAAAGGGTTTAAGTCAAGAAACCGAAATTTTTTTCTTTAAAAAAAAAATTCTTAATATCCTTTACTGAAAAATGGAAAATAGAACTAGGAACTTTTTTGGCAAATGACAATAATAAGTGTAATTAGATTGTACAATTAAGTTTTTCAACTCAGTGACATTTACGTCAATGTTGCATCTATTAAGTGTTTGAACGAGTGAGATATGAATGGCATGCATCCTTAAAAGCCTACGAAACATGCATTATTCCACTGCTATTCTTGACTTTCTTTTGTAAATTTTGCTGGTAATAAATACTTAGTATGTCTATAACTTAAGTTATGTTGGTTTCACTTATGCAACTCTTTTTTATGATCAAAAAGGCAAGTTTCAATAGAGGAGGGAGATAGCAAGGCTCGTGAGTTTGGAGTTATGTTCATTGAGACCAGTGCCAAAGCAGGATTTAATATCAAGGTGAGAGACATTATTTACCCATTATTAATAAACTTTGAAGCTTGTCAGCTGGCATTGCCTTTTTTAAGATCTTCAGACGACTTTTCTTGTTTTGGACGCAAATTGCAGCCTCTGTTTCGCAAGATAGCTGCCGCTTTGCCAGGAATGGAAACACTTTCTTCAACAAAACAAGAAGACATGGTTGACGTCAACCTCAAGCCCACTGTCAGTTCATCCCAGACAGAGCAACAAGGAGGGGGTTGTGCATGTTAAGAGTTCATTTAGATCAGATAGAGAAAAGAAATCCAATACCGTGATTCACCATTTACAAATCCAATATATGGCAGATTCTGATTTTGACACGAACTCTACTCACCTGTTGATTCCTTCACTGCGTCATCAGGTTTCAAAGTTCCTGGGGGCATAATGCTATATTTATTTCCTGCCAAGTTCACATTTGGGATCCTACAGGCTGTTCTCTTGTTCATTACTCCCCATTCTTCTTTCTATAACCATTATTTATGCATTCTTGAGTGATTATCATTACTTGTCATGAAAGAATTAGTCAATTTACTTGATTATTTATACATAAATACTGTTTTATGCTTTTGATAACCTGCTAGGAGCTTTGTACATATTATGGTCTACCATTGACAGGACTAGAAGAACTATCTTATTATCACTTGCACATACTTGTAATCGAGGCTCACTAGTGGTTAAGCATCGATGAGAGTTCCCTCTCAATCTGGCTCCTATTGCCCTGTCGCAAGTGCTTTGAATTGCTAGTTACTAGCTTAAACAGAACTGGAGCATAGTTACTACTTTATTTACAGAGATCAGAACAGGAACACTTGATCAGTTCAAATCAGAGGCTCAAAAGGGAACTTCAACAGCAATCTTCAAGGAAGACATCTTAAGAATAAAAGTAACTTTGAAGCATTTAACTATAACCTATGAAGCCAAAATCATTAGACATTAACGAAACCCTCAACCTTCTGCTTCACTCTTAATGTCAGATATATCAATATCAACGTCCCAAGGCTTGACCTGTGTCAAAAATTACAGAACACAGAAGTAGTTGGTTAGATCTAAGGCATGGAAACTTGTGATAAAGAGAAAAAAAAAGCAACATTCTTGTTCCTTCTATAGTGTGTGCAATTGCTTGTTAATTCTTCCCCTACAAACTGCTAGATGAGGGACTGATTGATATCATAGTCTCGGTATCCCGAAGTATTCCAACCGACTTCTAACTTAATCTGGT
This sequence comes from Erythroxylum panamense, assembly GCA_027123425.1. Classification (NCBI taxonomy): domain Eukaryota; kingdom Viridiplantae; phylum Streptophyta; class Magnoliopsida; order Malpighiales; family Erythroxylaceae; genus Erythroxylum; species Erythroxylum panamense. The sequence continues at coordinate 31,361,957 of JAOTIZ010000201.1, read as the reverse complement.
TTATTCTGTGTTGCTTCCTAACGTATTAGCTTCTTCATCATTTGTAACAGTTCTTTTCTTATCGAATTGCAATAAGATCAAATCAGCATTATATGCTCTATGTAAAGCCAACTGCATTATCAGCTTAATCTTGTGACATACTAGGCAACAGAAATGCATACTCAGATCCCACACTACTGTGGTGCTGAAGAACACAGCTAGTGAAAAAAAAGAAAGCTAAAACTTGCGTATATTTGGCTAGTGAATCCAGAACTTACAGAATTGAGAACAGGATAGCAACTTTTCTTGAATTAAATGATGCTGTTCGCTTATATCGTCTCAGTCTGTTATTAGGTACATCTTGAATCCTCTCTGTAAATGACTTGTCTGCCAAATGCAAGTGTTAAAAATCACATAACAGAATTGCAAGCACATTCAAATCAGATTAACCCTAATCTAGAAACAAGATATTCAATAGAATCAAAGGAAAAACCATGAAGTTGTCTAATAGTTAACGCCAACAGCAGAAGAATGAAGCATAGCTTAACAGCACATGCATGACTTTTCGTAAAATGTGATTCAATACTGAAAGAAAAATGCTATATGTAAACACTAACTAACAAAATAAACAACATCTCAGTAGAAGTATAAGTTCCGTAATCGTCTAAAAATATGCAGCCTTATCTTTAACTATTAGAGGGGGTGCTTGTTCGGGGGTAATGGGAAAAAAGTTATAGGTATGGAATCAAAACTCATATTTGGTATCAATAGAGGTAACACTTTTATTTTCCCATTTTTAGCAAACTTCGTTCCTCTGGATGGAATTCATCGTTGGCTATACTCCATTCCTATTCTTTACTATATTCATTCCTATCCTCATTCTCATTATCTTATGTGAACCAAGCGCCAATATTTTCCCAAGTCAGTATAGAAATGACCAGGCCAATTGGCCATGCCTTAGTATGGCAATGTCATGTACCTAATGCTGAGCTCTGATCTGGAAAAAGCTGCATAAATCCGTGGGTTGCCTTCAGGCTTGTTTGTCTCTCCAGCATTCCCTGCAAATTAAGTCCATGAATTCAAGCATAGCAAGAAAGGAATAATCACTTCCATGGCACTCTTGATCCTAAATACATGTACTGTTTCGAAACTATTCATTATTCAAAATGAGTAAGTTCTTACCTTCAGGAGACCCTCGCTTTTGATACTTCCAGTTCCAGTAGTTTCCTCATCGAATTTAGTCTTTCCATTACTTTGGAAGTCGATATCTATATCGACAATGCAAGGCGAATATGCTTCTGCATTGTCCATCTGTAAATTAACCAAGTTTCGGCAATTCAATTGAGGATCTATGCAAATCTTGGTTTTTGTTGGAAGTTCTACAAAGCTTAGAACAGCTACATGTGATGCACATTCAGGACTACTGTTTCCTCCACCGGCTAGCATTGAAACACTATAGACATTTTGATCCTGTACAGAGGGAGGAATTTTCAAAAGAGACACATAAACAAACGGTCTTATTTATTCAGGAAACAAGAACGTTGGAAGCATATAGTTTCCTTGTACCAATCAAAGCCTAAAACCAAACTCAATAGCTGTTACTGTTGAGGTAATGAATCAGAACATCAAAAGACAAGCTTACAGTGGAACTGTGAAAGGAGCAATTTTCTTCCACCGAAAGGGATGCCTCTTCAAGAAGTAAAGGCACAACATCTGATATCTCAACAGAAGAACACACCCCATTACTCACACTAGCGTTGACTGTAAAAAGGAAACCTTTACTCGACTGAGATGAGTATAATTACCTAAAGAGCAATGCTCATTCCTCTCACCAAAACTCGCTTGCTTCAGAAACTGAAATCACAGACAACATAAAGACCAAAAAAAGATCAATTTTGATCCAAAGTGCACCTGAAAAAGCAGTCAACTTTCAGTTCCAGAAGATGAAAAACAAAACATGTCTTTGCTTCCGAGAAAATGGAGAGCGAAATCTTTATAAAAGTTTTGGGACTTCAGGAGTAATTGATGACAAAAACAGGAAATTCAGACAACATGAGTTGGATCTCTGCTGAATAAGAAACACTTCGCATCAATGTAGCTAAAATTTGTTTTCCTTCCAAGAAAACAGGCTGTTGACAGAAACTTACACCATCTAAGCAAATTTAAGAAAAAAAAAAGAAAAAGGAAAATGGATCTAACCTCATTGTGGGGACCAGAAGCAGCCATTACAAAGATGGACTGGTAGCCAAGCTTTTGCTTACACAACAAAAATGGTGACTACGCAATTACTAAAACTTGAAGATAACAAAGAAATCTCCACATACAGACGTATAGAGAAAAATGAGAGCGACCCAGAAAGAGATAACTCGTGGGCGTGGGGTTTAGATGCTAAATTTGCGTTGAATTTGAAGAGGAGAGCTGTAATCTGAGCGGAGCTGACAAGGAAGCTCCTGACCGCGACACCATCCTTAAACGACAAAATCATTTTCAACTTTCTTCGTAGATACTAATATTATTCTACCTTTTTATGACCTAATTGCCCTTTACAATTTTATTATTCTTTAATTAGTTAATAAATAGCAAATTAGTTTATATATTCTTATATAAAAATTTTGAACAACTAATCTTTTAATTTAATTTTTAACTTTCTAATTTACTTTAATAATAATGAATTAATTGATTTCTCTAAATTAATAAATTATTATAAATTAAAATAAATCAAATAATTTTTATTTAACAATCTGTTTTTAATTATTAAATTTTTTATATTATCAGTTTAACTTCTATCGTTTTATTTATATGTTATATTTAATGTTCACATAAAAATTGATTCTTATTAAAAATTTTGTATAAAAATGTTATTAAATTCAAATTTCTAATTTAACACTTTTTATGCCATTTTTTAATGAATTATGAAGCATTCTTATATTAGTATGAATTATTACTAATCTCAACTAAACAAGTTTTTATTTTTGATTTTTATATTACAAATATCAATCAAATAGATTTTTGTTTTAAAAAATAGAAAATAAAAACTAAAAACTACAATAAAAAAATAAAAATGAAACCAAACGCGCCCTTATTGTATTATTTCTCAATCTTTGTTATTTGATTTGATTAATTGGATAGGTCCACCAAAAAGATTTTCGTAATGCTAAACTCAAAATTATCTTATCTTATCTTATCAAATTTTTGTTTAATGGATAAGTCCTGCTTTATCAAACTTCAAATTTTAAAAATATTTAATCTTATCCATCTAAAAAGGTATTGATAAATTATATAAAGGATGTCATTTCATCTTATCTTATGGTACAAACTTATCTTGTTTTGTTGTTTTAATGCTTAGTTTATTTTATTATTTTTTCTCTAAACATTTATTTATTAGCTTAATAATTTTAATAGGAAAATATCATCCCTTATTTAAATTAATCAATGTTTTCAAAATCGAATGTGAAGTTAAACTGGGAAGAGAAGGTGTTTAAATTTTAAAAAGGTATTAGACGGTTATAAAATTTTGGAAAAAAATTAAAAAATTTGTTATTAGTTATGAAAAATGTAAAGTTTTAACTTAAAAAATATACTACTAAATGATTAATTTATTTTGATTAAAAATGTATTAGTTTATAAAAATTGAATGATTAATTAATAAAATGGTAAATTTTTAACAACAAAAATTATTAAATTAAATCAAACTGAAAAATTAAAAACTGAATCGAAAAAATTGCCACTTCAAAATTTACTGTTAAACCAATGAACCGGTTTGGTTTTTAAAGCATTGGTGTTAATTATGAGATGAGAGTTTGAGCTAAAATTTTTAAATAAACTTAAAAACTCGGAATTTTATTTGAGTTTTCAAAATTTTAAAACATTTAAATTTGCAATTATATATATGTTTAATTTAATTCTGACCTTTATTATTTTAAAATAAAAAGATAAATAACAACTTCCAACAAGCAAACACCAAACCGAATCAAGCCCCACTCCACAATCACCAAACTTGTTCGGTCGTCTGGTTGCATATTGATTGTACCAAAGCTTCTGTGGCCTCATCCCACAAATTTCTAAATGAACCTCATTCAATAATCCTTAGAGAAAGTCATAAATTCTTGGACCCACTTCAATGGTAAAGCTTTTTTTATTTCAAAAAACCACAATTGTTATCTTTTAAATACGAATTGAGTAAATTTTCGAATTGACGCAATAGTTTGCAAATCATATCAATCGAATGCTTGACACTAGGCAAGTTCTGTACGACAAGCTCGATCAAAAAAGTGTATATAAAGAGATTTGAATATAAGACCTTTTGATCCTATATCCCTCACTCCACCAATTCGACCACTCCTAAGAGTGTTTAATAATAAAGTTGTTCTTTTATGATCATAAAATTACACGTTTAAGTTACCAAAAAGATTTAATTATTAAAAAATAAAAAATAAAAGTTGCAAGACTTCAATTGAGTATTAATGATAATAATAAAGAAATTATCCCTAAACTCTCTTAAAATAGGATCTCTTGTATACGAATACGTTGAATTTGATTTGATATAAATTCTTGGGATCTTTTTTTCTTTTTTTATTTTTTATTTCGACCTACTCATAAGTCATAACATTCCTTATATTTTTAAAAATAAGTCACTCAGAAATTTTTTCCAAATTGGATATATAATTTGGTTATAAACTCCAAATTCCAATCTTATCAAAAATATGTTCATGTTTGAAATCTACATAACAGAGAAATTGGAAATACCAAATACAAGCCTTCAATGTTCTAAATATCAGTTATTTTTAAATTAGTAAAATAAAAAATTTAAGGTTTATTAAATTGTTATAAAATTATTTAATAAATAAATAAATTTAAAAAATAATTCAAGAAAATTATCTTTAATAATCGAACAAATAATTTATTTAGTTTTTAAAATAATGTTAAATATATACCTTATTTGCATTATTTTGTTTAATTTATTTTGATCTTATTAAAAAATATAAAAGTACAATAATGATAATAAGGTAGACAAGTAAATAAGTAAATGTCAGGTCATCGGTCCTTGGCGCAGGACACCTTGTGAATTGTGACCTCCTCTTTGATTTTTCATGTCAGATTCAGCAATAGGTTAGGTGTTCTTGATATGAAAAAGAAAAAATATATAAATATAAATATATATAGCATTTAATAATAGGCTGCAATTAATGCGTTAATTAAAAAAAAGTGGACATTTTTGTTAATTTTTTAATTATAATCTGAAAGTTAAAGAGTAGAATATTTTTAATTTTAAATTTTTTCAATTATAGCTCAAACTTTAAAAAGTTACAATAAAATATTTAAATTTTTAATTTTTTCCAATTTTACCCCAACGTTATTAATTATTATTTTTATATTCTCAGTCATTTATTTTCTGTTTATTCTTCTGACGCTCTAAACTACTCTCGCATTGTAATGTACTATATTAATAAGGTCGTCGGGATTGTATAATCTATTTTAATTCATTTTTAAACTTAATGGACACACTAACATCAAGTTAGAATTGGAAAAAAAATTGAAAGCTCGAGCATTTTATTGCCACTTTTTTAAGTTAGGGATAGAATTGAAAAAAGTTAAAAGTTTGAATATTTTATTAATATTTTTAAATATTTGAGCAATAATTAAAAATTTGATAAAAATCTGAGCTTTTTTTTTAATGTAATTAACCCTTATGTTTATTGAATAAAAAAGTATGAGTAAAGTTAAAATTTATCCAAATTATCATTTTCTTGGTATGCATTATATACATAATTATTTGAAATTAAGAATATATTTATCGAAAAACACTAACTTTTTCCTGTGAAGGAAAAATAAAAAATTACAAATGATCAAAAAATCTATTGGTTTCGATCGTTAAAAGTTATATTTACGGAAATGTTGTAATTTTTCGTATTTTATATATTTTAATAGCTCTTGTTGTTAAAAACCGATCAATTTATTAATTAATAAGTTAATTTTAATAAATTAATAAGTTCTTATAAATTAAAATTCAATCAATTAATTTTCATTTAATATTTTTTTCGATTAAACTTTAAATTCTTCAATAAGTCAATTTTATGACGGTCTAATGTCAATTGAACATTTTATGACGATCTAATGTCGATTGAACATTTTAAATTTTAAACCTCTTATCTTTTCGGGTTATAAATTATTATGAGTAGTAATAGTATTAATATATGTGTTCACAATTTATGGGATCTAAAACATAACATTAATAAACCCAACAAATCCTTCAAACAAAAAAGAATTAGATAATCTTTAAAGCAATTTTAAATTATAATTAAAAAATAAACATTGTACCACAAAATTGGTGTCTTAATCGTAATTTATTTGTAAAAATTAAGGGTATAAATTGCAATTAAGTGTCAAAACAGGGTAATTTTGTGATGATGCTTTTCAGGTGTATCTAAAGCAATGTGAAAATGAAAAGGGAAAGCAGAGTAGGACAGAGCAACAAACAGAGGAAGAGCAGAGTAGGACAAACAGAGGAAGAGCAGAGTAGGACAAAGAAGAAAAGTAAAACGTGAAAAGCTTCTGCTCACTCACGGGACTTCGTCTTTGTTTCAAGGCCTATTCTTCTCGTGACTCATTCAATCTTGGACTCAAAAAGGTAGAACATCCACCTTAGGCGCCTCCACACTCCGACCCGATATTGTGTGAAGGAGATAAACTACGGTTTGATCCCAGCCAGCTTCTCGGAAAGAAGGTCCAGTGTTCGGTACGCACAAGGAGTCACCACATTGGATGAACTCCCACATTGCTACTGTCAAGACTCGAACCCGAAACCTTAGACTCACTTTTTTTTCCAATGACCAACTGAACTATCCGTGCGGGCTTGACTCATTCAATCTTTCCTTTTTCAAAAGTGTAGACTGACACGGCTTTACTTGATAATGCAGAATTCCTCCAACTTATGTTGACCCTTTCCATCATCAATCATTTCCTTCAGCTTTCTCTTTCTCTTTCAACTATAAAAGTTATTATACATCTTTACCCTTTTCTTATACCATATTATGGATATAAACATGGATCATACCATGTGAACATACAAACTCTTCTGTATATAGTACAGGTCACACATACTTCACTAATCATTCTCAAAAGACTTATCATTTGGTTCTTTCAAGATCTGTTGTAATTGAAAAGTGTGAAACTATAAGAACACATAAGCCTTTCCTACTTTCTATAGAACGAAATTGGCAATATCACAGTTCACATCTGATTAAATAATGCTACAAATAATCAGAGACCAGAACAAATTTAATTATTGAATCTTCAAAATTCAGTTAAATTGCCATATTTTACGATCAAAGGAGAGAAACATGTCAACGTTTGTTGGTTGTCAACAATTGTGTTGACGTGGTTACAATTGACTGCAGTGACAAGATAGAAAAAATAATGTAAAGATCTGATTAACTCTCAATCATATATTCAAGTGGGAGAATTATCAATGTTTGTTGGTTGTCAACAATTGTTGGCTGGTAGGCACCGAATTCGATGCCTATCATGCCTAATACAACCAAGGCACTCAAGGCAGGAGTAGCATGAAGAGAAGAGTAGCAAGCAAAAGAGAAAAAGAGGGAGTGAGGTGAGAGAAAAGAGAGACTAAAAATATTCTGTGTATTATTTGAGTTTGATTTTTCCTTGTAATTCTCCAATTTTTTTCTTAATAGTAAAAATCTTCTATCCTTACCCGTATTTTTTACCCTAATTTGAGAGTTTTTCACGTAAAATCTACGTGCTCTTTACTATCCCCTCAGTTCTATTTAACTACGAATCTGCTCTAATCCAGTCAATTTTCACAATAAAGCATTCATGCAATGATGAATAGGAAAAAGGCTTGTGATTTGTATGCGAGCAATTACAGAACACAAATGCCATCTTTTTAAGATTTTCATTCAACTATCGTGTAATGTAATAACTAAACTATCTACAGAAAGGGAATGCACATCATTGATTCTATTGGTTAAAGTCTCCTCTGACTCTACCAGACCCACAAATGGTTACTTGGTGCATGATAAGTTCAGGATTCAACTATCCAGGCATTGACCATCAATCATATTTCGAACATAAACATTCTAATATTCTAACTTAAGTAAATATTATGAGCAATGACCATGCATTCAACCGAATATTAAATACTAATTACGATGTGTTTGTATCGAAAGAATCAAGATTCGGGTGTCTTCACAGTCCACCTAGAAGATGCAACACATTCATAGTAGCTCAAACAGATTTGAACCTAACACAGAATCGAACTGAATCTTTATACATTAACTCTTGACAGAGCAAGAAACAAGGAAAAAGGATAAGCAGTCATGTGATACAAGTGAACGGATTTCAATCACTACAAACAACAATGCCAAAATCTGGAGTTATCCAGATTTTTGATAAAACCAATAAAGGATTGAACTAAAAAGGAAAGGGCTGAGGTTATGTTAGATCCGGAAGTTTATTTGATCAAAGTTATTTCATGACATTTCAAGATATCATATCTACGTTTAGAGAAAGATTTTTTGTTAAGCCCCGTTGATGAGTTGAAGACTAAAGACCATTGCCAACACTTTTAAAACCATAGAAATCTGCTACATTTTACTTACTATAAGAAACAAAATAACCATCAATGAGCCAAAGAAAGCAGTAAGTTCTGAAAGTAGTAAAGGGACTTTTTAACTTTACAGGTTCTTCTGTTTATAATTCTTTAACCATTTTCTTTGACAGCAATTAAATTAAACTTAAGATATCCATAAATCAATAATGATGGAAACGTCTATTACATGCATTAATGTTCATCGAAGGTAATCAAGAAGTTCATACAACTGCATGACGATAACATCTATTCCAAGTAGCAGTCAAACAGAGGTGAGCAACATAATGTAAGAATTCATTTCAGCATTTACATCACCATACTTTGCAAAAGTTCTAGCTGGAAAACCGAAACTTAAGCATTGACAGGTCGTACCAGTTTTCCCAACCTTGACCTAAGACATCCAAAATTATTCCATGAACAATAAACAATGGCTGAATCACAGGAACGTGGTAGAGGGTTAGGCACAGCTGGAATCAAATGAAACCCTTCAAAGTTTTAAGATAGGGAGAGCTAGGGATTGACCCTGATGAAATTTATAATGCTCAGAAATGTACTTAATGCAAGCTAACATCCAAAGGCACCATAATTTCTTTATTGTAGCTGGAGAGATGATTCTAGCCCAACAATACTAGCAATCAAACAAGAAAGTTTTTTTATGAATTTCTGACATTCACATTGCAGCTAAAGTATCTTAATCATATCACAAGCATCGTCCATTTTAAGAATTCAACAAACCAAACCAAGCAATAAACATTCAGGGTAAATCAAAGAGAAGAAATATCTCAGTAAGACTCAAAACTCATTAGATGAGATCAGCAGACCAACATGAACAAATCGTTTATTAGTATCTTTAGATGGGAACACCTCTTTGGCTCTTTCGATATCCTTCAAGAACGAAAAGAAGCTCCTTTTATGATTAATCATCTAAACATGATTGTCACTTCCAGATACTAATACGAAAGTACAGATGACGAATTGTACAATACAAAAACTCTTTTAACTTTTCAAGGATTATGTTTCAGAATGCAAAATCCAGTCTTATAAAAAAAGTCCCCAATCTGCTCTAAAAGAGTTTTACTTCTTCCCCGGTTTCTTTCCCTGTTTAGTGTTTGCAGGCGCAATTTTTCTACGCTTCCGGGTCATGGCAAACTCCCCAAATTTATGCCCAACCTTTCCTTCCGTGATCTTGCAGCGAACAAAAGTCTTGCCATTGTAAATCCTTACGGTGGTGTTAACGAATTCAGGCAAAATCGTGGATCTCCTAGACCATATTTTCTTGTTATTGATAGATTTATTGTTCTGCTTCATTTTCATCAAGAAACCATCTACGAAAGGAATCCTCGACACGAACCGACTTTGCGTGAAGTTGGAAACTTTAGGTTCATCAATCCAGCGAAAGCCAACTGATGTCGCTACTGAGAAAGAATTTCACAACCAATAAAGAAAATGTGAGACTGGATCATTGAATTCAAGAATCCCGAAACCGGGCAGATCTCAAAATTCTCAATTTCATGTATGCATTGGAATGTCAAAGAGTTAAAATTGTTGGGCAGGAAACACAAATCAATTCACAAGCAGAAAAGGACCACAAAAAAAGACAGAGAGACGACACCTGCAGATTGAGTTGAAACAGTTGCGTTAATGGAGTTCAGGGGGCTATAAAGAGCCCTCCAACTCTTGAGAATCGCAGACATTTTCAAATCGCTTCTCCTCCTTGTCTGAGTGGTGGTGGTGTTGGACTAGAAGTGGAAGAAACTCAAAAAGTGTTCAGTTTGGTCGATTCTTAGGGTTTTAACTTTTAATGATAAAAGAAACTAGAAATAATTTTAATTTAGTATTATTTGGTTACATAATATTAAGAATCAGAATTTATCACAATAATTATTCAGTTAATATAAAGAAATCTATTTAATTATATATATGTAGAAATAAAAAGATATTTTAACATATTTTCATTTTATTGTAAACAAGTTTTATAAAATAATTCTTCAAATATTAGAACTTATTTAATTTGAAAACAAATTGTTTTAATATTAAAAGTATATAATTAATAGTTTTAAATATACTAATAAACTATTATACAAATATATATATATATATGATAATTTAAATATACCTTTCTTTTATATAAAAATATATATTCTTCACAAATTATTTTTATTTAATTTAAATTAAAAAAATTAATTTAATTCAATTGAACAATCCAAGCTAATTCAATCATATTTTGAGAGAACAAAAATATACTATTTTTAAATTATCATATTTTAACGGTTAATTTAAATTTTACCTATTAACTTCAAATCAAACCGGATCCAACTAAGCCGAACTAAAATGCCAATCCCTTTGTTAATATGTTTTATACATATAAACTAGTTACTGGTGAAAGGAAAATGCATCTGATGTTAGTTTACAGAACTTAAAAAGGACCAAAATATAAGAACTCTCTGCACTTGAGACAATAACTCAACAAAATGGATGATTGTACACCTGCAAGTGGCTTTCATGAATGAACAGAAAAGCCAGTCCATGCTTATCAGGATGTATCAGTTCTTTCAGTTGACAGAATAACCTGTATGCCTCCACACCATCACAATCATACTTCCTGTCTCTAATGCCAATTGAAAAAGTAACAGTGCTTCTATAGATAAAAGGGCTACACCAAAACCTTGCCATTGCTTGTGAAATTTGATACAAGTGATTTAAGTAAACTAACAAAATGGACAATGCAGTCTCTTAATCCTTCCACAAATCTGCAACTCATCAAGCTCCAAAGGATTAGATAGTTCATGCATTTTTCTCCTTGTCTTGGCTCTAACTTTCTTGGCAAACTTCCCAACTTTCTGCTTTTTCTCTAATGACCGAATATGAGTTACAAACAACATCAGTAATGAATCATATATTTTGAAAAAGCCAGTAAAATAAGGGTAATAGTCACTTCCTTCCAGTCTGAGACTGAATTCAACTTTGAAGAAAAAGTTGACAGGTAAAAAGTACTGCAATCTAGCCGAGAATTATCATGCGAATCAAGAGTATAACAAATTGTGCATGTATCGTGAAAAATAATCTTGCTAATGTAGTCTAAAGAAGAAAAACTACATCTAGGGCATGTTTGCAGCATTTCCTAAAAGGTAGACATCTAGCTCCATCTGACAAAACCCACAAGATTCAGTATGCCAATAGCCTAATAAAAAGATGTCTTAAATCACAAACAGCAAGTTCACTAACTTGGTTTGGAGATACATAAAATGGATTTTCATACAGAGTCAGGCCTCCAAAGCTACCACCAAATGTATTGTTTTGATCCAATCCATCTCACAATTTCAGCAAAATGACACTTGTTAGAATGATTGAATTGAATATACCAAGAATGGAATCGTGCATTAATGGTTAGTCTAGGGAATTTCTCCAACAAGCAGCAATATACTAAATTCTATAGGCATCAAAATTTCCCAATCACAACTATTATCAGATTCAAGTCAAAATATATGTCAAATAAATTTGACACTATGTTGATAACTCAACACAAATAATGGACTAAATCAGAGTATGTTGTCCATAAATATCGGATCACTGTTGAACTTCAAAAGGCTTTATTACTACTATAATAAACTAAAAAAAATAGGTGGTAAAACTGCAGTACAAACTCCAAATATTGAAGTCCAACACACCTGGTAATTCCGGAACCATATGTGGTCGTCAACAATTGAGAAAACGAAAACATGATCATGATAAGGCTTAGATTTCCTGTGTTCTTTTGGGGTGCCAAAAATCTGACAAAAAGCATAGATTGTAAGTAATATATCATGTATTGCATAATAGTTTATAACAAAAATTCTTATTCATCACTAGTGATTGATCACTATGGACATACCGCATACGTAAAATAAGCCAAAAGTAACTTATGTAACCATAAAGAGAAATTTTTTGGTAGTTCGAAAAACATAGATGTCCTCCATTATCATCATCATCTAGTTCGAAATCTCGCAATGAAGCGGAGTCTAGGGAGATCCGATAGTATGCAGCCTTACCCCTACATAGTAGAGAAGCAGTTTTCGGTGGATTCACTTACAAATGAGACAATATAAAAATGATACAGGTTACAGAAACAATTCAGTAAAAATGAAAATACAAATAATAGGGAATACCTTAAGGAGGCC
>JAOTIZ010000201.1:31287886-31300409 GCA_027123425.1 Erythroxylum panamense | reverse complement strand
ATTTTAGGCTGCAGGTTGCTAATAAAATGGATTTTATATGATTTTTTGTTTAGTAAAGAAAATCAATCATATCAACATCTTTAACTATTTGCTTATGCTAACTGTTAGATGTCAGTTCCTTGCTAACGTATATGAATTGTATTTCATATGATGTTGTGTCAGGGAAACAAGATAAATTTCAACCATATTAAAGTATATGATCAAATGCAAAAATGTGGAGATACTGTGCCAAATTCTGAGGCAGACATCTCTCTTCCTGTTTATCCTCATAGTTACCAGAAGCCGACCCAAACTACTGATACAGTAAGCATGAACAGTGCTCATGCATCAGAATATGAAGATTCTGAGTCAGGTGTACTATTAACCACTTCTACATTTAACTTAATTTAAATATTGCTGCTTTATTTCTGGAAAATGTCTTGGATTTTGATGTGATGCCTTACAAAAGGAGATTCTTGACACAGTTTATAATCACCAAGCAAGTTCCAAATTCCATTCCTTCCTAGATGTGCCTGCAGTGGAGAAGATTGATGCCCCATTTGATCTTAGTTCCATGTCCTTTTCAAGTAAACTTGGCTCCTTACACTGCACTGTTCCAATGCTTAGCCTTTTAATTCAACCATGCTCTGGAATCATGGCAAGGGTCAAGGTAATTCTGTGACGCTATTTGTGACTTTTGATAGGTAATTGTCCAGGGAAACGGTCAGATGTTCCTGGAATGGACTTCGTCGCACCTTCTTGGATTGATAAAATTGGACATACAACTGATTCTGCTTCAACATATGAGCCCCGGAATCATTGTGACTTCACATTATGGGAGAATACCTTGAGTTCAAGTTCTATAGCCATCCAATCTGTGCCTTTTGAACCTCCATCGTCGTCTGCTGCCAATACTGTCCTAATGATTCCAAAACAAACAGATGATTTATCGGGGCATCTCCTGACCAACAACTTTGGTACAAGAGCGGAGTCTGCAATTAATCTAGAGGCCCAGGAAGACTGGCTGGTAATAGGTTTATATTCATTGTGCATGTAGATAGTTTTGCTTCATGCTTCTGGCTAATATGAATTTTATATTTCTGAAATCAGAAGTTAGTCTTTGATTATTCTTTTCTTGGTGGTGGACAATTGGCTAAATCTTTTGGAAGTTAAGGTTTAACAACTTTGTATTACATGGCATAAAATTGACATTCCTGCAACTGGTTTTGAGTTAGGACCTATGCAATGTATATAAATTTTTATGAATGTTCTCATGAACTGTATTATTTCTTTGACATTAATGGACTGCTAATATATAAGCAAGTAACAAGCATGGATAAAAAAATACACTTGGTATGTCTTCCAAGTCATTTATTTTTCTAGTCTTTGTTGTGAATATATTTTAAAAGGTTTACTCTTTTGTCTGTCAAAGTGGCCCTTGGAGCAGAGTTTGCGTTCAAGCTCAGTCTATGAGCTCAACCCTAAGTGTGATGAGCAAAAACTTGCTAGTGATGTATCAGTCGGCTCCTTTCAGTCTTCCCGCAGACAAGAAAATGATCACACTATACATAGTGACCTCCAGATGCAGTTTTCAGATGTGCAACATGTAAAACAGCATTCATTGAATGGCCATTCAACAGAAGAAGGCCTGAAGAAGCTTGATAGTTTCAACCGATGGATGAGCAAAGAACTTGGAGATGTAAGTGAGCCAAAGAAGTCAAGTTCTGTGGCTGATTGGGATACAATTGATACTGAAAATGCAGTGGATGATCCCACCATTTCCTCTCAAGCACATTTGGATGGCTATACGCTAGGTCCTTTCCTCTCTCAGGACCAGTACTTTAGCATTATTGATTTCTCGCCTAACTGGGTATATGTAGGATCAGAGACCAAGGTACTTTATTCCTATCTGTTATCCTTCAAAGTCAGATTGTGTAATATGCTTTCTGTGTTTCTTGACTGAGTACATGATGGATTGATTAGGAGCTCCAAGTTTGTACTATTAATCCTCTCTTTACGTAAAACCTTTTCCATCATCTTTCTACAATATGTGTAGGTTCTGATCACAGGAAGATTCCTGAAGAGTCAAGAAGAAGCCAAAAACTGTAAATGGTCATTTATGTTTGGGGAAATTGAAGTTCCAGCAGAGGTCATTGCTGATGGTGTGCTGTGTTGCCATGCTCCTTTTCACAAAGCTGGACGGGTCCCTTTCTATGTTACATGTTCAAATAGAGTGGCATGTAGCGAACTGCATGAATTTGAGTATAGACTTGGTTCAACCCTAGGCACAGATGTTACTGATAACTTTTGTGGCAGCACTGGGAAAATTCTTATGCGCTTTGAGAGATTATTATGTCTAAGCTCTATCTGCCCTCCAAAGCATGACTCCAGCAACACAGATGAAATTTCCCTGTTAAGCAGTAAAATTAGTTCATTGCTGAAAGAGGATACAGATGAGTGGGACCAAATGTTAAAGATAACTACAGAAAAGGGATTTTCTGTGGAGGAACTACAAGAAAAGATTTTCCAAAAGCTACTTAAGGAGAAGTTACATGCTTGGCTCTTGCAAAAGGCATTTGAAGGAGGAAAAGGCCCTAGCGTGCTGGATAAGGATGGCCAAGGGGTATTACATTTTGCAGCTGTGCTTGGCTACGATTGGGCCCTTGAACCCACAATTATTGCTGGTGTAAATGTCAATTTCCGTGACGTAAATGGATGGACTGCACTTCATTGGGCTGCATCGTGTGGCAGGTGAATTGAACTTACTTTTTCATCCTATTTGTTATGCAATCAGGTTTGTCATTTCGTAATCCTTTTGTAGTCCATTGCACAAGACATTATACATTCAAGAAAGCTAGTGAACTTGGAAGTTCAGGAAATAAGAACTTTTTATGAATGTAAACTATATCCAAACGTTGGAATTAGAAACTGGAAAAGTTGCTAAAATATCATGAGAGAACAAATCCTACCATAAAGAAGGGTAGAGCTACCTGTTATCATGATATCCTTGAATCACCATTTTCAACAGGGAATCTGTACTCTTATGCAGTGAGAAAGCAAAGCTTAATTCATCTGTTTCATTAATTTGCATCTAGATTCATATATTTCCAAATATGTTTACGCAACTATATAATATCTCTAGTCTGTTTCATGTGTTGACTGAAATCAATCTGCTTTAGTTCGTGATTATTTCTTAGAGAGCTTCATATCAGTTGCCTAATGAAGACTTTTTTAATTGTACAAACTTTTGGTCTTTTGGCTTTGATATCAGAGAGCGCATCATTGCATCCCTTATTCATCTTGGTGCAGCTCCTGGAGCAATAACAGACCCAACCCCAAAATATCCTGAAGGCAGAACGCCTGCTGATCTGGCTTCCATGAATGGGCACAAAGGAATTGCTGCATATCTTGCAGAATCTGCCTTGAGCGCTCATCTTTGTTCTTTGAACTTGGATAAACAGAATGGCGATACTGCAGATGTCTTGAACGTGAAAGCAGTGAATACACTTTCGCATTGCAGTACAGTTCCATTTGGCAATGGAGATTCACCATGTACAGCATCCCTGGAAGACTCCTTAGCTGCCGTTCGTAATGCTACTCAAGCTGCTGCCCGTATTCATCAAGTCTTCAGGGTACAGTCCTTCCAAAGGAAACAGTTGAAAGAATATGGTGGTGACAAGCTTGTAGTGACAGATGAGCATGCTCTTTCACGTGTTACAATTAAAACAAAGAAAGCAGGACACAATGTCGAACCAGTGCATGCTGCTGCAACGCGAATTCAGAATAAGTTCCGTAGTTGGAAGGGTAGAAAGGAGTTTTTAATCATCCGGCAACGGATTGTGAAAATTCAGGTGCCCTGCCATCATTACTTCTATCCACAAAATTAAAATGCTGCTCTCTTGTACTGCAATTCATACCTCAGCTTTTCTTCATCAAGTTCTTCATACATCACAATTCTGTTCTTGCATTCTAATCTTTGCTTTCTTCTTGAAAGGCCCTTGTAAGAGGTCACCAGGTGAGGAAAAACTATAAAAAGATAATCTGGTCTGTAGGAATTGTGGAGAAGGTTATCTTGCGTTGGAGAAGAAAACGAAGTGGTTTGCGAGGATTTAAATCAGAAACACTTACCTCTGAGGACTCTAGTAAAAGCGACACGCTTTCAAAGGAGGACGACTATGATTTCCTCAAAGAAGGCAGAAAGCAGTCGGAGGAACGATCAAAAGTAGCCCTTTCGCGTGTGAAATCCATGCTCCAGTATCCAGAGGCAAGAGAACAATACAGCAGGCTGCGAAATGTCATCACTCAGATCCAGGAGGACAAGGTAACTCTATACTACCTTAGTTTTCTTTCTTTCTCATTGATGGTTGTTACAGAGACAAGTAGTTATGGCTTCCTACATACTATAAAAGCTCTTGGGTTTGGATTCGTTGTCCTTTTCTTTGCAAAACCTTCTAGGGTTTTCATCTTATGGCATTCTTAAAGCTAAGCAGCTTGCCATCAGGGGATTCCTGGCAAGATTAGTTCTGAATTCTGCTATGTCCCTGCTTGTACTAGAGTATAAGATCAAAGTCAGCCATGTGACCTATTTATGTGAACTTGCATGTTAGAACCTTGAAACTATGATGAAATGATTTGAAAGCTTTCGAGGCCTGGATCCACTACACTGGCATGATTTAAGTTGAGATATGCCATTTTCTGTGCTGGGAATGCAATTTGAATAATACCCACTTTGCTGTACTAACTTCAGTTCAATGTGATTGTTGTACTTATTAGTTTCCTTCATAACGACCTTTCAGGCATTGTTGTACTTATTAGTTTTCTTCATAACAACCTTTCAGGCTGCATCTGAGGGAGTTTATGACAATGGAATGATGGCAGACTTGGATGACATGATCGACCTCGATACATTGTTGGATGTAGATACTTTCATGTCTACAACTTGATTGAACCTATAGGTGAGAGCCTGATGGCAGGCTCCTGTAAAGTTTATGTTATCTGATGTAGTTTGAGAACTTAAGGGATTACAATTGCTTCATATAAGAAGTTGCTGTTATTCATGTAACTAAATCAAATTGTAGGATGCTTTGAATTCTTGGAAGAAACATAGAGTCGATCATAATCTAGGTAGAACTAGAAGACAAGAAGTACTTGGAATCAATCTTCAGGTTCCTAATGCCCAGGAGGTTGATGATCCTTTCCACTCGGACTCAACAAAACCATTGGTATTAAACTGGAAGATAAACTAATCTAATCCACTCGGAAATTCTTGAAACCTTTCAGAACTGAATTTTGCAAAAGCAAATACTCATGAATTAAACTTAGATTGCTATTCTCTCTTCTATTCCTGAAGCTTCCAATAGGTAAGTTGAATCTCTGCAAAGTGGATGCTCAATGGCAGTAACATTGTATTAAATTAGGATTAAACCAACAAATTCCAATACCAATTTGATCTATCTCAAACACCTACGACTTAACTAACTAATCTGATGATAAAAAACTTCGAGTAATTCCAGTTGCATTGCATGTGCCATACCAGTTTAAGAATAAGCAGAGTACAAAACTATCCGGTGAAGTTATCCCGCACCATTTACGCGGCTATTTTTACCTATTATTCTGAAACGAAGCAAAAAGGGCAACGTGTTTCCACCATCCACTGTACATGGAAACAACCAAGTATACATTTTTCACAACCCATACCTAAAACATGGATATCAGACAGCTCTTCCCACTGGTTGAAGGACACGGGGAAGAGGAACCAACCACAGAAGGCAATGAAAGATGTGTCCAATCTCAATGATTAAAACACCTAATCAACAAAACCAGTCCTCTTCTCAACTCTTGTTACTAGCACCAAGGCTCTCATAGAACAAAATATAACCATGATCTGTGTTACTAGAAAACTCCTGTGCTGACCCAAAAAAAGTCTGAACTGCAGACTCATCAATCATCTCCACATTTTCGTCATCAAAAAATAACCAGTGATTATGGCTTTTCACCAGGCTCACATAGTGCCCATGATTTGGTCCACTACCAACATGAACAACTACTGCAAATAGTGAGTACTCAATGTCCGCGTCCTCCATAGTATTGCTCAGTTTCAGCTCTAGTGGGAAGACAACTCTGTATGAGAGTTTCTTATATCGACCCAACTGCTCCATGTACTTGAACCTCTTCAGATGGATCACCAAGACGTGAGGAGGTTTCTTTATCTTCATTCTTTTCTGTGCTTCTTGCAAACTGGATGTAGCAAAAATACCAAACATTTTAATAACTACAAGAGCATGTAAATATAATCATCCAAAAGATTCGACACTCTAAGATTGCCAAAATCAGTATAAATAATGGAGACTAATAAAAACACTAAAAACAAATGGAACTACCATGAAAAGTTGAATATGTCTAATGCCAGGCCAAAAAGAGTTTTGATTGCTCTATTTATGGAAAGAAACCTTTGATTAACTTAGATTCCAACCAGCACAATTTACTTTGATTAAAGAGCACATGGCAGAGCACAGAACTAACAGTAATGGCATAAGTAATAGATCAAACTGTTTTATATTACTGTATCAAGACCACTCTCAAGTAATTCCCAAGTCAAATGCTTTTCAATCATTCCCATCTTTGGTCCTTATATAAAAGGACAAGCATTCATGTATCGGGAATGCAGCTTCAACAATGCAATGCTTAACTAGGCTGTACTGTGCAAAACTTAAAAAACCCAAGCATAACAAAACCATTGCATACAAGGTGATTATCAATAACACAAGTCACCCACGAGAGCGTTGGCAAAAACTACCCACCTGCAGCACTTGTCACAGAAGAATTTATCCTCTGCATTCAAAGTCTCTGTGGAACTAAAATTTTTTAAGCAGCTTGTTATTGAGCTGTTCTGTTCAATATCGAGGCTCAGATCAAAAAAGATCTCATCTCTGGCAGTCACAGTTTCACACTGCAGACACCTTGTCTCATTGGTAAGTATTCCCTGGTCCAATAGGTGTGAGATTAATGAGAATCAAGAAACACATAATATGGGATAAATAAAAAAATCATCCAGCAACACATATATGAGAAAGCCATAGTCTGCTATTGCTTAGACACAATATATAGCTCATCAATAAATAAGACACAAAATAAAGCACTCACCTGAAAATTTTTGTGTACCCAAGTAACCAACGGCTCTTTTGTAAAACCATTTGCCTGGGCAGTTTTTGGCCCATTTACAGCCTTTTCAGATGGCGAAGAAGTTTCTGGGTCACTTTTTGCAGCATTTGCTTCTTTCTCCAATATGTCAACAAGTTCATTCAACAAGAAGTTCAAAAATTCATGAGCATCCTGCATTAAGAAGTATATATATGAATAATATATAGTATGCTTTTGTAAAGTAGTAATACAGTGGACATTCAACTGACAGCAACCCCTGAACTCATTTAATAAGTGAAGAATAGGGTATATACCTGATGCATATAACTACGGAAAAGCTCATTTTGTTTTTTCAATCTTTGTACAAAACGCTTAGGTGCAATAACACCTGTTTTCTTTTTCTGCGAACTTATCTACAAACAAGAGAAACAATAGTTATTACAGTACCATAGCTCGGTAATGAACAATATATGTGCTGCAACATATAAAACTTTTCTTGTATCTCCCTTCTGTAATTCAACAATGTAATGTTATACATGACGCAAAACCAAAGTTGTTCAACCAATAGTCAGTCAGGTGTAATCACATGATAGTAGAAATATTGTCAATAACTGCATAAGATAAAGATTGAGGAAATGAAAGGATCAAACACTCCAGACAGACTCATTTCATTTGTTGATCTAAAGCATTCAGAACAATAATGACCATCCCATATAATGATCCAATAACAGAGGAAAACTTTTAATGGACAGTAAATAAGATAATACAGTCTTTTCTAATGCAATTAAGACATGATGAAAATTAAGAAAAGAGAACAAAAGAAAATTTTCCTCTGGAAATATTAGATTTCATTCACCTAAGAGAGAGTTGCTGAAGAAAATGTTAATAACACCATGTACTGCAAAGCACATCAGATGGGATGAACAGTTCAATTTACAAGCATGACAAAATGAGCGGTTAAGAAAGATTTATAGTTGGAAAAGATGTTAAAATGAGAGTGCTCCCTCTTAGCGTCTTTTCCTTGTTTAACAATAACCAAACTCCATCGTCGAGCATTGAATTTTCTAGTATATTTTAGAGTACAATATTCAAATAATCATGTTGCCAAAAAAAAAAACCATCTAGTCAAAGAATGTAGACAATCCAAAGGGAGAAAATTGGGATCAATTGAGGAGATAAACAGCATGAACCCATCATAAATCTTCATACAAAAAAACCAAAGTAAAATAAATACGCAACACTCTAGAACTCTTACCTGCGTAAATAGATCTGCCAAGCATGTCAAGAGATTCTCTTCAGCATCCGCAATATTTTTGTTAGTTGCATAATAATCTAGTAACTGCTCGCGAAAGGGTACACAAAAATAAAGTGCCTACAGTGAACAACAATTCAAGTCATCAAACAGTCTTGCAGAAAGAGCAGGAAATGTTCTCCATATGACCAAAGGAAAACACCTTAGCATTCACAGAAACGAAAAAAAAAATCCAAATACTGTTTTCTCCTAAACTTTACACGGTAAAGGAAAAAAAATTCAATAGGAAACTCATTCAAGGCAGCAAAATAACACTACTATGCCTTAATTAGGGAAATGAACAATCCCTCAAAATACATTAAAAAGATAGAGAGAAACCAATCCTGAACACAATGATCTCTCATAACACCGAAGTCCAATAGAATTCGATGAACATACCCGACAGATAAAAATAAGTTTAAAAGTTGGAACTTTTAACAATAAGACCACTCGATAAACTTCCAAATTAGATGCATAATCGAAAATCCAGAGTAAACCAAGTTGATAACACATAAAATCAAAGTTAATGACGAAGAATGACAAAACAAAATTGGGCAATTAAAGAGATAGATTGATAGATATAGGAGAAGGGAAGAGACAAAAACCTGCAAGACGCTGTTACAATAACAAGTATTGCCAAAGTTCTCGAGGCCAAAGTAACGCTCCCCTTCGGGGAATTGGTCGCCGAGAGCTTTCTCGAGTTTGGACCCCGTCGCACCCATCACCACATCCAACGAAACTGCTTGTTGACCTTCAGATCTCTTCTTCTTCTTCTTCCCTATCCCTATTTTCGTACTCAATTTCAATTCAACCCTCAGCGATTCCCATTTAACGACCACTTTCTCGCTTATCCTGTTCTTCAAATCTATGATTTTTCTTGGGAAATGATGATTGTTTTGAGGAAGAGGGTTTGCTTCTTTTGGTTTGATTTTGTTTCGTTTTTGACTAGACAAAGGACACAATGAAGGGGAAAATCTATATATTCTACAAATGCTTCTTTCTTTCATATATACTAAATAAGTCCCCCGAGTTCTTCAAATATTGCAATCTCGTCCTAATTATAATTTCGAGTTTGGATTTATATATATTAAATATATCCTTCAAATAATTGCAAATATTAGTAGAAATGACAATAAATTAAATTAATTTTGATTTACGTTTATTTTAAATTTAATTAAGTCTTTTTAATTTATTAAATTTTACGTTGATATTATAATATTATTATTTTATCAAATTAGAAATTTGAATTTGATTTTAATTTAAAATATAATTAACGCGAGTTGATTATATCATTTTCAAATATTTGTTAATATATAACACATGTCGAGTAATTTAAATAATGCAATTTTCATTACTTGATTAAATTTTCAATTAATGTAAACTTAATTGATTGATTTTGAACCGAATTAAACTAAACTTACAATTCCTAAATACTAACTAATATATGAGCTATGGTAAGAATTTGAACATAAAATTTACCTTTTTGGCATAATTTTGTAACCCTAACTTTTAAAGTAATCTTATAATTAGTATTAATAATAGTTAGATTCTAACTTAATTGATATCTGAATTTGAGTTAATTAAAGAAATTAAATTAAATTAAATTATTATGATGGTCAAAACTATATAAAAAAGTTGAAACTTGGTTAAATTTAATATTTGAACTTAGGTCCATATTAATTTATCATTTTTGTTAATACCTTTTTTTCAAATTAGAGATGATAAAGTAAATTATCAAAACATTTTTTTTAATTGAAATGCAAGTGATAATTAGTTTAAGTTAAAATAGAAAATTTGCTTACACTTATTATAACAATAAAATTTTAAGAATTTACTTAAAAAAAGAATAATAAGTGCAACTTTAATAAGAAAAAGTTAAGTGATGAACTAAAAATGCTTTTATAATTGTGGTGAACAAATTTAGATCTTATTCTAGCTGGAGGTTGACTCGACTCAACCTGATCTTTTTTATTTAATAAAAAATAAAAATGAAGTTATTTTTTTAATAATTGTTGGACCTCAAATAGCGTCAGGTCTGAACAATTCGAACTCAATATGAGACTTAATCAATCCAGACCTGGTCCATTGAACCGACCTAGGCCTAATTACCATCTCTACTAATATGGTTTGACAGAGCTGTGAAAATTTTAATTTCAAAAACACTTAAACCAATATATATATAATTTTACTAAGAAAATCAGAGTAATTTTTTTATATATTAAGTTTAGAGATAAACTAAAAAAAACGAAAAAATTCGTAATCGCTATTTTTTAGATGTGCACTGAATAAATTTTCGGATTGCTATTTTTTAGATGCGCACTAAATAAATCTTCGGATTGACGCAATAACTTATAAATCACGCTAATCGGGTACTCCACATTAAGTAAGCCTTGTACGAGATCAAGAAAGTATAAATAGGAGAATTTGAACACAAAACTTTTTGATCTCATGCTCCCCACTCTACCAACTCGATCATCACTATGCGATATTTTAAGGGTCTGTAACGTTTTACAACAACTTGCATTTTTAGTACTATCTTAAAATATTAAAGAGTTAATTGATGTAATATGACTTTATAGCTATTGTTATAAATATCATATTATATTAATTAAAATTAATTGTATCATAATAATTTAAAATTAATATAAAATTATTTTCATTGATATTAGTTCATATTTAAATAGGAGTTTAAATATATAAATTAAATAATTAAATTTTTATATAATTAAATTAATAAATTACAAATTTAAATATCAAGTTGATTTTTTAAACTCAGAAAATAGCTATTATATTTAAAAATAAAAATTTAATATCATTTTATAAATAAATTACTATATTAAAATTTAAAATATTTATAATTTCAATTCTAATATAATTTTTTTATATAAGTTGTTTTATAATTTTAAAATTTATTTAAAATAGTATTAATTAATACTACAATAATATTTGATATTTAATTTAACCCCTTAAAATAATATTATAATAAAAAAAAAGAGTCAGGTCTTTATCCACTCCATTGAAACTCTCATGGAGCAATTGAGTGAAAAACAAACTACACACAGATAGCGACAGATCATGTTTAGTCTTTCGACGGTGAGTATACCTCCGAATCATGCGTTCCGAATCTGCAAATCCAGCTTCTCCGGCATCCAAATCCGTCACAAATGCCCACTGCCAGTTCTCCAACAAATGGAAACGCCATTGTCGTCTTCCAGAAACCCTTCAGCTGCTTTGGTAATGATGGCAAAGAGAGAAGAAGAACCGGAGGAAATCAGGTCCAAGACCACTGAGGAGATTAATGAAGAAGTTGTTGATCTTAAAGGCGAGCTTTTTATGCTCCGCCTTCAAAAATCGACTCGCAACGAGTTCAAGTCCAGCGAGTTTCGTCGCATGCGCAAAAGTGTGTGTACTACTTGATAACCTTTTCGTGCCCTTTTTGATGTTTGCGGATTTATGTTGGTTGGAGTTGGTAAAATGTGAAATTTCAGTTCTGGGTTTTGCCTTCTGTGTACTCATTTATACAGACGCTTGTAGTTTGTCTGCTCTGCTCGTATCGTTTTGTGGTTTTAGTAAAAGCTTGATTAGATTGACCTTAATAGGCAATTCTGATATGTGACATTTTGCATAAAAAGTTGGAAGTGATTACATGCTCTGTGCTCATTGTCAAGCCATTTGGTTAGTAGAAGTATTGATAATATTGGCTTGAGATTGTTTTGGTGTGAGCAAGTTTTGTTCCGAGTTTCTACTGGAAGTTCTGTGAGATCATCTCTTTAGCTGTGATTTCAAGACTAGTTTGTGCAGAATGAAGATTTACATTTCCTTCTATTACTTCGAGTCTCTGTTCGATTTCTGCCGATTTGGTTGCTGAATGCTGGAAAGGGGAAACCTTTAAATGTCTGTTGATACTAGTGCACGAAACTGAATGCTGTGGGGGGAAGACGGGTGTTGGAGAGCTATGTGCATTGATTAAACCGCATACTGTGATTGCCACCCGTCGTAGATAAAGATGATCCGTGTCATAATTTCATGATCCATGTTTTCCTTTTGTTAATTTCTCCAATTTGTTACCATCTTTCAACTACTTTGATCAAATCTTCTGCTGATATTTATACT
>JAOTIZ010000201.1:31271391-31287786 GCA_027123425.1 Erythroxylum panamense | reverse complement strand
TCAGAATGCTTCCATCGCACCTTTCTCTCTTCTCTCTTCTCAGATGCCTCCATCGCACCTTTCTCTCTTCTCAGATGCCGGGTACTTGTCGGAGGAGCTCGAGTTGCTTTCAGATTGGGCCTTGTTTCAGATCTGGCCTTGTCTTTGAGAAGATCCAAGCAACAGTCCACGAGCGAAGTCGTTTCGGAAATACTCAAGCTCTTTATGAAGGAAATCAGGTCCAAGACCACTAACGAAGAATTGTTGATCTTAAAGGTGAGCTTTTTATGCTCCGCCTTCAGAAATCGTCGCATGCACAAAAGCGTGTGTACTACTTGATACCCTTTTCGAGCCCTTTTTTATGTTTACGGATTTATGTTGGTTGGAGTTTGTAAAATGTGAAATTTCAGTTCTGGGTTTTGCCTTCTGTGTACTCATTTCGACAGACGTTTGTAGTTTGTCTGCTCTGCTAGTATCGTTTTGTGGTTTCAGTAAAAGCTTGATTAGATTGATCTTAATAGGCAATTCTGATATGTGACATTTCGCATAAAAAGTTGGCAGTGATTACATGCTTTGTGCTCATTGTCAAGCCATTTGGTTAGTAGAAGTATTGATAATATTGGCTTGAGATTGTTTTGGTTTGAGCAGGTTTTGTTCTGAGTTTCTACCAGAAGTTCTGTGAGATCATCTCTCTAGCTGTGTGATTTCAACACCAGTTTGTGCAGAATGAAGATTTACATTTCCTTCTATTACTTCGAGTCTCTGTTCGATTTCTGGCGATTTGGTTGCTGAATGCCGGAAAGGGGAAAACTTAATGGCTGTTGATACTAGTGCATGAAACTAAATTCCGTGGCTTCGTTTTTCAGGGGAAGACGGGTGTTGGAGAGCTATGTGCATTGATTAGACCACATACTGTGATTGCAACCCGTCTTAGATAAAGATGATCCGTGTCCTAATTTCATGATCTATGTTTTTCTTTCGTCAATTTCCCCAATTTGTTACCATCTTTCAACTGCTTTGATCAAATCTTCTGCTGATATTTATACTCATACCTATTGTATCTGTGTGGTATTTGACCATGAAGCTCTGCACTTATTTGACTGGTGGTTTGAAATCAAAACTACAGATTGCTCGAATGCTTACTGTTAAGAGAGAGAGGGAAATTGCGGAGGGGATAAATAAGAGGTTGTCGAGAAAGCTCGACCGGCAATGGAAGAAAAATATTGTTGTCAGACCACCTCCGTCTTTGAAGAAGTTGCAAGAGGAAGAGGCGGCTGTTGTTGCTGCAGAAGCTGGAAAATCTGCATGAGGCATCCAAGTAATTTTCCATAGCAATGGAAGAAAAATATTGTTGTCAGACCACCTCTGAAGAAGTTGCAAGAGGAGGAGGCGGCGGATGCTGCTGCTGCGGAAGCTGGAAAGTCTGCATGAGGCATCCATGTAATATTCCATGAATTTCTTGTGCCTTTGTGATCTAGCAGTAGTAGCTAACATTATGGCCTGATCTTTGTGTTATACCAAAACACAAAGATTGCATTTTTCTCTCTGTATAATGAATCTTTGTGGTTTCTCGATCATAAAAATGGAGTCTTTACAAATTGTGGCTTGAGTTCGAGTTCGATCCGAAGTATGAGCCGATCAAGCCCGACCCAAAGTTAATGAACCAAAACTATAAAACGCCGTCGTTTTATTAGGTTAGCTACACTGTACCCTGCAATCGTCTTCTTCACTCGTAGATTAGCTGTAGCCATGGAAGAGGAACTCCAAAGCAAAGCGACGACGATGGAGGCCACCTTACGGAAGAAGCAACAAGCCATGCTCGATCGCCTAGCAAACCGCCACCAAAATCGCCCCAAATCCACTATCACCGACGACTCTACTTCCTCGTCAGCAGCATTCTCCTCCAAGTTCTCCGACTCCAAATGCTCAGTCGAGTCCCAACTCGCTGAACTACCCACACTCTCCGAATCAAGTCACCTCAAATCTCGTCTGGCCGAAATCTCCTCCTTTGAGTAGCTCGTGGCCGAGAGCTCCTATTTTCTTCCTTCCTATGACCTCCGGGCCGCTCTGAAATCCATCTCCGATCTCAAACAATCTCTCGAGAATTTAACCTCCGAGCTTCTCCCCAAGAAGAAGTTCTCATTCAAAAACAAATCCGCATACAAAAACGTGCATACCGAGCCTCGAGAAACAGCAAAGGCCAAGAAGTCGAACCCAATCATCACTATCCCAGACTCGCCGGGATTCAGAAACAAGCAAAACGAGGTCTTGACGAAGAATTTCAGAGGTTCTGAAATCGGCGAGTTTACGATCTCTGATCTGGACTCCTGTGAAGTGAGGCTGATTGGGTCCGTTCGCGCGGTTTTCATTAATAGGCTGAGAAATTGTAAGGTTTACGGAGGGCCGGTTACGGGGTCGATATTGATGGAGGATGTTGAGAACTGTGTATTTGTACTGGCGTCGCATCAGATTAGAATACATTGCGCAAAAAGGTGCGATTTTTACGTGAGAGTGAGGAGTAGACCCATAATAGAGGATTGTGGGGGTTTGAGATTTGCTCCTTATTGTCTAAAGTATGATGGGATTGAGGATGATTTGAAGGAAGCTGGTCTGGATGAGGAGAGTGGGAATTGGAGCAATGTTGATGATTTCAAGTGGCTGAGAGCGGCGCAGTCTCCAAACTGGTCAGTTTTGGATGAAGGTGAGAGGGTTGGGAGCATTGAAATCGAGGTCTTGGATAATGGAAATGGGAAGGGCTAAGCTGTTGGATTTTCTGCCATTGTTGTTCTAGATTCCAAGGTACAAGCTTTTTGTTTATGGGTCATTCACACTTTGCAAAATTAATGTTTTCTAGATGGAACAGTAGAGAATTGGTGCAAACATGCTCTTTGACTCTGGCAAATTGAAACACATATTTAAGTATATATCATAAAGTCTCCAAATGTGGAGCATGATTCTTTTATTCTCTTGATGTTTCACTATTCGTAGTCTAGCATTGTCCCATGTTGATCTGTTTGTTCAAAATCACGGAGAGAATGTGGATTGTGCCTGAATTTAAACTTTGTTGAATGGTCACAGCTGCATTTATATGATCTTATCCTTAAAGCTCGCAAGTTCTCTGTTCATTTGGTATAGATGGAAGCATTCCATGAATAATGTGAAAAGAAGCTGTGGCCATCTCTATATGTGTACAGTACCTTTCCTTGACGTCCATGATTGTGTATATGCTTCTTGGTGGTTAACGTCAAATGAACTAGAGGAACCTCTGTAATTTACAGGTGATTTATTATGCAAAAGATTACTACAGGTAGTAGGAGGTCCAGTTGTGAGTTATTTTTTATGGTTGAAAACTGCTAAATTCAATTTTCAAAGTTCTCGTGGAGGCATCATATTTCAGCTGGATAAAGGGTTCACATTCTTGTTTGCAGGTCAAGAAGTATAATAATTGTGATTTGAAGATTCTGCAGTCCCCGATCTCTCGAAGGAGATCTGAAATTGAGTAAATGAGCATCATTCCTTTTGGTTCTAGTCTCTGCGCTGTATTACACACGCTCGTTTGATGGATTTGAGCATTACAGTATGTAAATTTGGTCAGTTTGGTTCAGTCACCTAACATATGTATTTTGGCTAGAAGACTCACTAGCTAAATGATCTGGGAATTGTAGGCTGGCCCAAAGATGGGTTCTAAATCAGGACTTCAACTTCCTATCTGGCAACTCTCATCATCTTGATCCTATTGCAACTTCTCTAGTTGGTGAAAGGTTGGCAGACCAGAGTTCTTCCACTTCAGAAAATTATAACATAATTGACTCAGTTCGAGAAAAGCATAGAAATTTAGCTGTAACTAGGCTGGATGATATATCTTTAAACCAGCCATTAGGTGATACTGTTAAAACTTTCCATGGGTATATGGATAAACTATGAAATAAGCTCCTGACATGTTCTGCAACATCCATTGCTTGATCATCCTCCGGGCTCAAGCAAGAAAGTAGTGATGGCAACTGGCTTGACTCGAGCCTCCTTAGGTCCGAACTGAGTTTGGTTAAACTTGTTTAAACCCATTGATTTTGAGTTAGTCCAGTTCGATCTCCCATACTTGGTGGGGGTGGAAAAAACTTGTTAAGGCTGAACTTTGGCCTGAGTTGGATCAAACCAAACTGTTGATTTCAGTAGAGGTCAGGTGAGGTTAGGTTCTGATTGTTTTGTCAGATTTATACTCAAATTTGAAAGGTTTCTGTGTCTGAAGTGACGCCTTTGAAGGTTTCAGCTTTTCCAATACTATGGGTTTAGTCAAATATCAAATCATTTCTTTTTTTTATCATTGTCAAAGCTTGAGTTGACAGCAGGAACTTGTTCTGCAATTACCACAATCTAAACTCTAAAGTCTAAAGTTTAAACTCATATTTTCTGCAGTGTAAAATCTTCCAAAAGTCAATCCATGGGATCCTATGCTACATTTTTCAACTTTCCAGCTATAGAATAGTTGTCTTGCAGAATATTTTCGTCACTTTCTTTGTCATGAGCAGCTCAAATTCCAGGATAGTTAGGTGAATGTGCATATGAACTTTCAGTTTAATTTGACTTGGAAGTTGGATCCGAGCAATCAACGAAGGGTTAACCCTTACATCTAGCACTTAGAGAGTTCGTTTCTGACTTGATTCACTTTAAGATAACACAAATTTATGATTCCTCCAACCATGAGAGTTGCTAGCTTTCCTGCACCATTACTTGAACCGTTCCATTTGATTCCTGCTTTCTTTGTTATCCTAACAACAGTATCCTGTCGTGGGATCTGCACACACGAGTCAGCTAAGGTTACTTACTCTAATGAAATTCTTATTTGATGACAACCTCTCTCTCTTCTGTTCAATGGAGGCATGGAAGGATTTGCAGAACTTGACAAGCTTAGGTATGTATCTGCAACTCATTTCTTCCAGTCAATATATCTACACCTCAGGAATGCTTTTCTAATTCTTATAGCACTCACTTTAGGAATTTGATCTTATTATTTGTTCCATATTCATAAATAATTGATAAGAAGTTTACACGATTCAAACTTTGATTAGACTCGGGAGGGCAAACCCAGTCCATCTCGAATGATTTGAACTAGCTTGAAACCAACTCGTCTAGCTTTCAAAATGACATCACTTTAAAATCAAATAATAAAAGATCTAACAAAACCCGAATTAGTTAGGCTCGATTCAAATCGGCCTTTTGCCATCCTTAGTCAGGAACCTTATGATAAAAGTTTACATATCATTTCGAACAATGTTATTGGAGATGTTAATAATGATAATTTTTATCTCACTTTTTTATGGGATCAGATCTTCTGTTCCGGTTATGGTGTTCCTATCATGTTTTATTAAATCTTATCCACACATTTATATGGACCTCATATAAATGTGTGGATGAAATTTAATAAAACAGAGTTGGAACAGAATAATTGGAACATAAGATTTGATGTACTTTTTGATACGCAATAATTTATAAATTACATATTTTAATAAATTATTTGATAAAATAATATAATAGTTTCAATTTAAGTAATTGTTAAGGGTATGAAGTAAAAGTATTTATGAAAATCTCACTTTAATATCTATAGAACTTGATTCTAATTAACCTTCCTTGTCCCCATTTTTGCTATAAAGTGATGACAAGATGAGGGGGAAACTTGAATGAGTAGTAGAATGGGCTTCACTAATACTTTGAGTAGTAAAACCAAAATATTATCATCTTAGGTGGGCTAGGCCCAACTTCGATGACACAACTCGAATTCAATTAAATTTTAAATCAGATTAAAATTGTTTATTACAACATATTATAACAAATCCAGCCTAAGTAAAACATATTACTGAATTTCAAATCCAATCTAACTAAAACATATTACAATAAAAACAACAATAATTTAATGAAAATTTCGTTAAGACGTTGAGTCTAGAAAGTTTAGCAATATACATCTTCAGTTCTAATTGATCGAGAGGTTATTTCCGACTAACTCGAACCTATTGTTAAGTCTAAATCTCAACTTAGAAACGGACCTAACACAGGAATCTTCGTCTCACTAAATAATTGGAAATAATTATTACTAAACATTACATGTATAACCTAATCTAATGCAAAGGGAAAATATAAGTTAATGAACTATCAATCTCACTATCTTTCACTATCCTTAGCTGTAACTATGATGTCATTGCCTAGTGAAGTTTGGTGGAGTTGATGAGGAAAACAATTTATATAGAGCATAAGACTGTGACATTATTAGAATATTTACTTTAAATATTCACAATTATAATTAAAAAATGACATTTTCTTCAAATCATGTGATGATGTCTTCTAGTGGGTTAATTTAATAAAATGAATGCTAAGCCATAAGGTTGGTCATAACGGTTGGGAAAACTTGAAGCCCCATATTTAACGTAAACAAGGTGTAATCAACAAGCTCTATGGTTGATTAGTTAAATTAGTATTAAATAAACCAAACGATACAAACATAATCACTAATAATATGAACATAATCACGAGCAATGTTATGAATACCGTATTAAATTGACTTCTAGTACAGTATTGTATAAGTACGGTTAATAATGGGTACTGTTTTGAGCAATTTTTTAAATTTATGAAATAGCTCCTAAATTTTTTAAAAATTACAAAATAGTCATTGTTATATAGTACAGTTGTACTGTATATTTTTAATCATGTCTCCAAAAATTATAATAATAAATAATAATCACAATTTTAATTTTTGAAAATTTTGCAAAAAAGTTCCATCTTTTTTAAATTTTCAGTACTAATCGGTACTGACTAGTATTTAGACCTAGTATAACGGACCCTCTATTTTGTACCGGTTTTATTTCAGCATGTTATGTACCAACCAATATAAAACGGTATTCATATTGCCGATCACGAGTAATAATAACGTAATTGCAACAAATTACGATTAATAATCCAATGTTATGGCTATTATTCTAATTACACTATACTATAGTTTAAGATTGAATCAAAGCTTAAATTCAAATGTAATAAAATTTAGTTCGTCACCATGATTTTGTATTGAATTGATTTCATTAATTTATCAAAAACTTTTAGGTCCAAACTTGATCAAATTAAGTTTTGTTCATTAATTTCAACTCAGGTCGAATTTAATTAAATTAGCTTTGAGCTTATTTATCAATTGATTCTATCTCATGCACTCCCAATTTAAAACACCTAGGTAGATTATAGTTAAATAACTATATTAGCACTTGAGCCTATATGATTAAAAAACTAGATCAGTTCGGACAGATAAATCATAAAAGTTTTAAATAAACTATTTTTTTATTCGATTTTTAAATTTTTTGTTCGATTTACTTGAATAACTCTTGTTGTTAAATATCTATCAATCTGTTAATTAATCGGTTGATTTTTGTAAACTAGCCATTTTTTGTAAACTAAAACAAACTAATTATTCTTATTTAACAGTCTCTTTTTTAATTAAACTTTAAAATAAGGACGGTCTCTTTCAACCTTATTTAATTTCTTTAATTTTACCCAATTTTTAACCAGTTTTATGACGATTTAGCACAGATTGAACATTTTAAAATTTAAATTTCTTCTTTTATCGGTTTAACTTCTAATCAGCAAATAATTATATATACGTAATTGTCATTGAAATGGTAAAGATTTTGATGAAATTAGCATAATCTTCCATACCCACTTCATTTCTTTAATCTGTTCTTGTTTTTCCTTCGTCATCATCGTCTTATTCTTCTTCTTCTTTTCCCTGTTAGGGTTGTTAGGCCATGAATGATTGAAAATAGTAAAGTTGGTCCACATAATACGGTTCACGTGAAATGCATCCAACGTAGGAGAAGTCCTTTCTTTTTTTAAAATCATGAATGTCCCTTTCCTTCTTTAATTAATTTCTTGATCACCCAATGTAGATGCTCTAAGTAAGTATCACTTTCACTGATTAGAGACATAATCTTAAAATTAGCTTAAGCTAATCTTAGTTTCTTTTTCAAGATGGCAATGGAAATTTAATTTTTTAATACTATTTTCTTTTAACTAATACAAATCAATAACTCCAACATTAATATGATTTTTTTTAAATTGCGATTATTATTATTATATATAATTATACTTTACAATATAATCTTGCTTGAGCTGGGAGTGGTTGGCTTGAGTCAACCCTTCTTGGCTTAATTTGATTGAGTCATCTATTTCTAATTAAGTAAATTCCCTATTAAATTAATCAAAACAGGTCCTTAATCTCTGATCATGGTTTGATATTTTCTGTATGAAAGTGGAAACTTGTCAAGAAATTAAACCATGATCCTTCGAATTGTGTAAGAAAACGAAGAACAAGACATGCTAGCTATAACAGTTTCCATATAAGTTGGATTTGGTTATGTCTCGAAACAGAACGACAAGTCAACTAAATTTCGTGGCTATATATGTAATGTTCAAGCATCAGAAAGTGCCAATTTAGATGTATTGGGTAGAAACTTAAAAGAAGAATCAAAGTTAGTTATTTATTAGTTGACAATATTTTCTAATCAAACCATATAAGTTTTAATTTTCGATTTACAGTTTCAATCCGGACCTTTCCGCAATTTGATACAATTACAATTGCACTTCTCGTAATTGTATCTTTATCATCCGTAATTATCATGATAGCTTGTAATCGTAATTTAACTTGTAATCTGTAATTTAGAAGTTAGAGGTGTGATTTGTATCTTAACGTTTCACAAAAGGTCGATTTACGTTAAAATAAATAATATACTTTGAATTAATATTTAAAGAAAATATTTTTAAAATTAAACGTAACGTAATATCATAGATAATGATAAAGGCTAAATTAAAATTTTCTCAAAAATATAAATAGCAGAATTAGAATCTTGTTTTGGAAGTGAGGTCACTTACACACTTGTAAGTGATCCATCCGACAAGGAACCCTAATCGAAGAAGGAATCTGATCATGGACCACTCTTTAACCTAGCTTTTCGTAAGCTAGGCGTTAATGGGGTTTTGTCTTTTTGTATATGTTCCTGTTCCTTTCCCATAAACCCATTGTCGAGCTTTACAAGTAAAACTTATGTCGACAAAAAAAAAAAGAATAAGTGAGTTAGAAAAGGGAAAAAAAAAAGGGCAATCGATGTGAAGCTTTGGTATGAGTTTAGGTTAGAAAAAGACTTAGCTTATTAAATAAGTAAATGACGACTCACTACAAGACTTTAGGTTTCAAGATCAATGCTAAATTACAAATTATAAAGTAAATTATGATTAGGATATTATTACTAATCGGAGCTAATATGAACATATTACGATTAATTATAATACAATTATTATAATTATAAATAATAATTATTGAAAAACTTAATTGATTCAATTGGTTCAATAGCAAAACTTTAAATTGACTAATTTTTTAGTTTGGTTTTTTCCTCTTGTTGTTAAAAACTGATTAGCTTATTAATTAATATAAACTCGGAATAAATTAGTTAAAATTTATTTAATAATTTCTTTTTTTAATTAAACTTTAAATACCGGTTTAACTTTCGGTTCGTCTTTTAAAACATTGATTATTACTAATTTTTTTAAAAATGGTGTTTTCCTTTGTAATTAGCTTAAATAGCTATAATATTAATCTTTTTGGAGTCAAACTTTTAAGTTAATCAAAAGATCATTTTAGAGTCGTTTACTTATAATTTGCCATCAAACATTTTGCAAGTAAGAGTAGTTACAGGAATTTGATTATTCAGCTTTAAGGGTTAAAGAAGATGATCATGAAGAAGAAGAAGACGAAGAAGAAGAGGAAGAGGAAGGTCTTGTAGGTTTCCAAGGTGTTGGAGTTTTCTGTGTTTGCTGTACCAACTTCTCCTCTAACAAGCTCCCTCACAGGTCAAACAGGTCACATTCCTCCATGTCCTTTTCAGTTTTCTGTTAGTTAAGTTCTCCGATCAAACCAATGTTGAGTGTTTTGACAACCATGATGCAGAAAACACCATTTCTGATTATCTGTTTACCTTACCTTCTATTTTGAAAAAGACATAATGGTATAAATTACATGCTCGGAATGAACCATTTTATGTGCCAGTCACTCGATTTAAGTTGTCTTTGCTCCTATTCAACCATTCATTTCGAATTCATTTGTGAATTGTAATTTCCTTTATCAAAACTCAATCTTTAACTTCTTCGATTAGGAGACTCGTAAAAAGATTTAACGATTGTTTGTAAATTATATGTTTCGAATATTTTATTTTATAAATTATTAAAGTTAAAATTAAGCGATAACTTTAATCTAAGTGATTCGTAAAATAATTAATATGTCTTTACTTATAATGGACCATTCTTTTTAGATTTATTTGTCAATTGTAATTATCTTTATCACGACGCAACCTCTAACTTTTTTAATTAGAAGATTCATATAAGTTTTGTCTTTTTACATGTAAATTATGTTTTTTAAATAAATTACTTTACGAGTTAACCCAACCCAAAATTAATTGATGGTTTTAATGTAAGTGATGCGTGAAGTAATTCATGTGTCTTGGCTCCTGTTCCACCATCCCAATCATTTGTGAATTATACCTTCCTTTGCCACGACTCAACCTTTAACTTCATAAATTGGAGGACCCCTAAGAAGTTTCACCGTTACACCATCCCCTTTCATGATCTAGATATGCATATCTACTAATAATTAATACAAGACAAAAAAAACTTAGGAGGAACTTAATCTTCATATTTCAAATGCTTGCAAATGATCATAATTATGGTTCTAATGTTGCAATAGTAGCTTCAATCATTAATTTAATTAAAGTGTTATTGTCGGAATGACTAAGTTTTTGGAGGATAAGTAAGCATTTTTTTTATCGCAAAAGTTTTTTTTGAAAAAAAATTAGTATTTGACTGTAAAATAAAAAAGTACTTTTTTAGTAGATATAACTTTTTGACATGTAAAGTACAGATTTTTAAGAATAAAAAATTTTGAACTTCTCAAAAAAGTACTTTTTTAGATAGATTTTTCAAATCAATTAATGAGTCTATTTTGTAGTCCCTTTTGTCTTTATGTTTTACACAAAATTCCCACAGGCCACAACGCCCACAACATATTTTCACGTTTATTTTGAAATTTATATAATATTATTTGACATTTTTATATGTTTTAATATTTATTTTTATATTAGTTTTACTTATGTTATAATTCATGTAAAAGATTTGGTTAGATATATTTTTATTTATGTTTCATATGGTTTAAAATTATATAATAATTAATATATTTTTATTTGCATATTGTTTAATATATTTTAAATAATATTTATATGCATAAATAATTTTTATTATAAAATAAAATATAGTCAAAATTAAAAGTGCTTTTATTTTTATATTGTCAAATAATCTATTATATGAAGTTTTTTCAAAAAAATTCTTCTTTAAATAACAATCAAACAGTCAACTGGTTTTTCAAAAAAATTCTTCTAAGAAAAGTTCTACTGACAAAAATTCTACTGATATAAACTCATCCAAACATACTCTTAGTATAGGAACTTTGTGAACTATATATATATATATATATGGTGAGTAATTAATTTTCGAGCTAATTTGTGCATAATCCAACCGATATCGGTTTGTTTAAAGATAAGCAAGTATGCATGACTATTTCCCATTTGAATGGGTTGCATTGCATAGAAGACATGAAACATTACTAGTAAATGATCGACGTAGGGTTTTGTATATGTATTAATCATCACGCACTCGTGGGAAGACACTCCAATTCTAAAATGTCACACACCATACCAACTCACTAAATATGCTTATAATCACCATTATAATGATCATCTGACCTACATTGCATCAGCCAATGCATATAAAACTAATCAAAATTAGCTTTAATTTTAATTAAAAAAAAGGCTCCTAATACTTATATATATGTATCACTCTCTTCTTATTGATTCGTATTCATATGCCGTGTTTCTTCTAAGTTTAGATAAGCCAGTTATATCTAACCTAACCTAACAATCTCTGTATACTTGTTCTTCTTTTAAGATTGTGACAGTCTGGTAAGGTCTATAAATATCTTTTAAATTAACCAGAGCCGAATGTTTTAAAAATCGAACAAAACATTAAGTCGATAAAATAAAAATTTTAATATTTAAAATATTCAAATAGTATGAGATTGTATAAAAATTGAAGAAACTGTCTTTACCCATTGAAAAGTAGAGGTTGAATTAGAGAAAGAAACCGTTAATTTGAAAACTAATTACTTTAAGAAAAATGATTGAATAATTAATAAACTGACTAATTTTTATAACGCGTATCGTTAAGGTGAGCTGAACTGAAAAATTAGTTGGTTCAAAACTTTTACTTAGAACCTAATTTTGTTAGCATTTTCGATGAAATCTTACTTTAATTAGAAATTAATTTACAATCATGGCAATACGAAAATTAAAGGAATGTATGAAACTAATTTCCCTTTTTTTAATAGTTTAATATGAAAATTAAACTATTATGAATTATTGCAATAATTATAAATAATATAAAACACACAATTAAAGTAATTATAATTATTTAATTTAATGTTTATATTGATAATTAAATAGTTCAAAGAAATTAATAAAACTATACGGTACCATCAGCCATGCAGTGGGTGACGAAACAAAGCAACCTGTTGCGTGCATGGAATGAGTTCGTATGACCATCAGTGACTTGCCACATGTCTTCATGTGATTATGACTTTTCAATGCTATTTTTTGCAAAATTTATAAATTATTTTTTTATGTGCTCGATCGAGGTCGACAATTAAATCTTATGTATTTTTAAGATAAAAAATATACTTAATTGTAAAAAAAATCAAATTTTACTTATTTTTATAATATTAAACAAAACATTAAATTATAATTCATATTATTATATTCTTGTCGTATAGTTTCTATACATTATATATGTGTCACGAATTTTATTATATAATAAATTAAAAATATAAAAAACTCTCTTTCACATGCTTTACTTCATAAAATTTATGCATGATAATATGTGACAATCACGTAACAAAAATATTAATGTAACGTAACGTAACAAAAATATTAATATAACGTAACTCGTCGCTTCCACTAATTCTTTGGAAAAATCCCACTTACTTCCTCTCTTATGAGATACACATGAGTACCATGAGTACTAATTAAGATATTAAGTCTACCTATTGTCATATGTAGAAAATTGGAAGTGTGATTTATGATTAGAACTAAAGTACTAACAAGTAGGTGAATGCTTATTATGATATAATTTTTAAATATATTTAAATAAACTTTTAAAAACTGTATAGTAAAAAAAAAGTTATGACCACTGATTAGAGAAATTGGTGATTATCAATAACATAGATAGTAAAAATAATATTTTAATTAAAAATTGTATTTAATAATAATAATTACTAAAAGTTTGGGATATATTTAAAAATCTTAAAGTTTAAAGCCTAACGTACTTCGTGGAGCACAAGACTCTTCATTTTGTGAGAGTCAAAAAAGGGTAATTAATGTTCGCAGCATTTTTCTTATAATTTTTTCAAAAAGACTGTTTATGTGATTCAAACTTGTGACTTTATGGTCTTAAAGGAGCAATTTTTTTTTGTTGCGCAATTTAATTAAATACTGTAATAATTTCATTAAAAATGCATATTATTACTTCTTGTAATTGTTAAGTTGAATACTATTATCTCTTGAAATTTTTGATAAGTAATCTATAAATTATTATTTATATTTAATAAAATTTCGTAACATGAATTCAGAATTATAATGAACAAATTTCGTGGAAGAAGGATAGACTTGACAATTCAAAGAGGAAAAAGGTCACACTTATTGAGGGGACACAAGAACAAGTGTGTATATAAATATTAAGCCTCCAGGCAATGGTTGGATTAGCGAGGCAACCAAATCTCATCATAGAAATGGGAAGATCTCCATGTTGTGGTGATGAGAGTGGAGTTAAGAAAGGTCCCTGGACTCCTGAAGAAGATCAAAAGCTTGTCAAGTACATTCAGAAACATGGGCATGGAAGCTGGAGAGCCCTCCCCAAACTTGCAGGTACTACTTATCTTGTTCCTGTTTGTACCTTGTCTTCTTTGTCTCTTTCTGTCTCTGTCGCTTAACTTGAATATTACTTTTTCCAGGTCTGAACAGATGTGGAAAGAGTTGCAGATTAAGATGGACAAACTACCTGAGGCCCGATATAAAGAGAGGAAAGTTTTCTGCAGAAGAAGAACAAACTATTCTTAATCTCCATGCTGTTCTTGGCAACAAGTAAGGCAAAATTTGATAATTGTCTGTTATTCTGAATCTGACTCATCATGAACTTGCTCATCGTTTTCATTTTCTTTTCTCTATACTAGATGGTCAGCAATTGCTGGCCACCTTCCTGGTAGGACTGATAATGAAATTAAGAATTTCTGGAACACCCATCTCAAGAAAAAGCTGATACAGATGGGTTTTGATCCTATGACTCACCAGCCTCGAACAGACATCTTCTCTAGCTTGTCTCGTCTCATAGCTCTAACTAATTTAATGGATGGTCAATCTATGGAAGAACATGCTGCGAGACTACAAGCAGAAGCTGCTCAAATGGCAAGGCTTCAATACTTGCAATACCTCCTCCATTATCAACCTCCAGCTTCCATGGCCACAAGCTCAAACAACTTAGACGCTAGCAGTTTCAGTGACATGGACAGTTTGAGTCTTTTAAACTTAACACCCACCTTTCTTCAGGAGCTCAACGATATACCTTTCTCTCATTTGCCAAACTTACAAGTACCACCATTGAAGAAAGAGCAACCGACTCAAGCTCCTGATTTTGCAGTGTTTACTCAAGAAGAGAATTCACCCAGTTCTCTTTATCTTCCTGCCTGTTCACTTCCATCTCCACCTTCAGTTGCTGCGATCATTCCACAGCCTTCTCCGGTTGACATGGCCGATGATTCTTCCATTGTTTCAAGTTATTTAGGAGAGGCTTCTTCCATTTGGAGTGACCACCTTCTCCTTGAACACGCTTTATTTCAAGAAATCGCCTAAAGTTTGGAGTTGCATCGCCACTTTCCTCTGTGTAATAAGTAGATTTTAGTGTCTATATAAACATAAAGTTCACTTATCAAAGTAGAAGATAGCTTTCAATCATGTTTTCGAATTGTGTTTTGGGTGTATGTGAACTTCTCTTTTCAAGGGTTCACCTCCAACCAAATATATATGTAACTAAGGACTGATTAGGAACTCCTGTATTCTCCTTGAACATATCCACTGTGCATTGTTTAATTTCCAAGAAACTGCAGACATATTTTCCTGGTTTTAGTTCTGTAAATTCTCATGAACTTGCTTCAAATAATTTCCTTGAAACTGCAGACAAATTCTCCTGGTTTTTGTTCTGTAAATTCTTAATGAACTTGCTTCAGATAATTTCGAGAAAATTGCAGACAAGTTTTCCTGATTTTAGCTCTGCAAAATTCATCATGAACTTGCGGCGATTATCTGAAGCAAGATCAGATAATCGAATAACATATAACACCTGCACTGACTTCCAAGTTCCAACCCATCATTTATTAGATGCTCTCTAGGTTCTTTCTAAGTAGAGGACGAGTAAGAATACAGTAAACCCAGAAATTTAGATTAAGAAAAGATGATAAGAGAGAGATTAGAACTCCAGGAGATAACTAGCAGTCTTGGTGTTCACATTGTGACTATTTGTTTACGTTTGCGTGCATAGATTATTGCAACATACATATATTTTCTGGTTAAGGTAAGTGATTGACCAGACCTTTTGATACGAACTGGTCAACCACTCCAGAGGGAGTGACACCAAACTCCATGTCCATCTCAATCTTCGCCATCTTGAAAATGGGTTTTACGGATTTGGAAGTGACTGCATGCGATTACGTGTTCTTAAGATTTTTTTTTTTTTTCGAAAACCAGAGAGAGACAGTTGACTAATGCATCAATGTCAAAAAAACCAAACGGGTGACGTAAAAGGATCCTTCAATGATAAGCGGGACCCGAAGTAGTTAAGAAACACAGAAAGTTCGAATTATACAACTTAGCAAGCAATCATAACAAAACACACTTCAACACTATTTCAAGATGAAATGACAGATTGGATAAAATCAACAAATATATGCTCGAATTCATTGGATTTTAGTCAAAATCAAATTTAAAAATCGGACAAATCAATAGAGAGTCGTGTTTTAACCAATGTTTAAAAAAGTGAGTCGGAAATTAAATCAATAAAATAATATATTTAAAGTTTAAAAATTCAATTGATATTAAATCGATAAAATTAAAAAATTTTAAAATATAATCGAACGAGATCATCATTACTTAATGAAAAATTAGAAATTTAATTTAAAAAATATTATTAAATAAAAATTTATTTATTTATTTTAATTTATAAAAATTGATTAATTTACAAAAC